>PVKA01012836.1:0-26193 GCA_004027165.1 Ctenomys sociabilis
TAAATGAAAAAACAAAGACTTTTTAAATAAGAAACAAAGATTAAAAAAAAAAAAAATAGAAGACCAGAATGACAGGCATTCCTATCATGACCCTGCCATCACACAATGCTATTTTCAGTGCAGTTGCTCAGTTCACACATACCAGCATATATAGCTGTTCAGGGTGAGAATCCTACCACTTAACTTCTCATTTCAAAAAATTGCTGAAGATTCTCAGGATCTTTGCCTCAACCGTCTTGTACAAATAAATGTATGCCCCTGTCATGTTTCCTAGCTTTTCTCCTTGCCCTGTCTTCATTGTTTAATCCTTAAATTCTCAATTTCCTTTTAATTGTGTTATACCTTTCTATTTTTGTTTCTTCTTTTGAGTACTTACACTAGGGAGACTATAGAGGAAAGTGATCAATGATGTAGAATGTGCCTAAGGAGAGTCACATGGAGAGAAATCATTCTCTTAGGCTTTTCACAGAGAGCAAATTGGTCAAGCAATGGCTGTGACTCATTCACAAGGCTGTGACTCATTCACAGACAAAGGATCTACAAACTGTGGTACAAAGTTTCAGGCTAAAACCTGAGGGGAATTGACTGAACTTGCCAATAAAAAAGTTACATTTTTTGTTATGTATGTCTTGCTTTATTTTGGTCTTAACCATCCAGCAGAAAAGTGTAAAAATGAGGTACATAATGTGGGGCCATGGTAATAAGTTGAATTGTAAAAGGCCCAAGTCAACACCTTCTGACATTGCCAGTCCCATTATGGACTACTGGACTATATTGTAATATTTTGCTGAATTCACACACCTACAACATTTAAATGGCAAGGAACACCCAACTCTGACAAAAGCAACCAAACAAACAAACAAAAAGAAAGGGATACAAGTGAAGGACAATTTTATATGTGTATATACAAAATAGGATGGATATGTAGCTACTTTCTTTAATTCAGTGAGAAGAAAGATTTGTACTAGTAGTGTTTGGACATGTTATCATGTCTGCATTTTGTGCTATGGATGACCAATACAAAGATAACAATATGCAATCTATTGATTATTGAAACTGTCCTACTAATCAGTTTTAAAACTGTCTTCTTGTTATTTTTTCTCAGTAAAACCAATTATAACATGTTGTATGAAAAAAAAATAAGCTTGAATTTCTCCTCCTCAACTTCCCCATCAGCTGTGGATATATATATATATATATATATATATATATATATATATATATATATATATATATATATAGAGAGAGAGAGAGAGAGAGAGAGAGAGAGAGAGAGAGATATCCTGGTCGTTTTTTTGATAATCAGAATATTTTTATGTTTCTTTTTCCCACTTAATATTGAATTCTTTCTTTCAACTCCAAGATACAATAAAATCAGTATTACTAATTATACAGTATTATACAAGAACCACATTTTATATATGCATGTATATGACACCGCACTTTTAAAATAACTGCAATCAGTCAAATCAATAAAGATATTTTTAAAAATAAAATATTTGTCACATTACCTGATGAATTTTTTTTTAAATATAGCTCATGCACCACCACAGCTGGTCTTGGTGGCCATTTCAGTTCAACCAAGGGTGGTGCCAAGGCGGCATATGGTTCTGGTGTGGGGGATCAAACCCTGGTTCCTGCTGTTGCTCAGGCAGAGGTTCAGTCCACTGAGATATCTCAGGGGCCTTTACCTGATAAATTCTTAATACTAGTTTGTTTATTTAGTACTTGATCTGTGTATTTACTTATTACTGATTTTATTGTATTTTTTTGGTTAAATTGCTTTTTTAGGAGAAGATTACTTTTGTTTTTGTGGTTGCCAAGGACTGAACCCAGGGCTTCCAGATTGCTAGGCAAGTGTTCTACTGCTAAGCCAAATCTCTAGCGCCCCCACTTTATTTTGTAATTTTGTTTTGTTTTGCTTTGTTTTTTTTGGCTGGTTCAGCCCTCTCTAGGGGCATGGATGGCACAGCATGTGGTGCCTGGGATTGAAACTGTTGTCCCTGCACTCACTGAGGCTTGGCTAAGAAGTTTTAGTCCACTGAGCTATCTCACTGGCCCCAATTCTGTATTAGTTTAAAAAAAATCAATGTTATTTAAAAGAAAATTCTGCATAATTAGTAATACTGATTTTATTGTATCTTGGAATTGAAAGAATTTAATATTAAGTGGGAAAAAGAAACTTAAAAAAATTCTGATTATCAAAAAAACCAACCAAACCAAATAAAATAAACCAAGCAAAATATGTTCATATATATATATTTGTCCTTTTTAAATACATCCTGTATATGCATATATATATATATATATATATATATATATATATATATATATATATACATCACTTTGATTAAAAGGGTTTCACATAATTTCTTTCTACTTTTTTATACTTTCTCAATAAAATAATTGCAGATACTATGTATGATCTTGGAAAATAATTATGAATACTTTATCCTTTTTTTGCAAGATGAATCATACAACAAGCCATAAAACTCATTATTATTAAATGTAGGTCAAGGAAGTGAATAAAATATCTGCCAAGAGCTATGAAAAGTATATGAAAGCTAGAAAATTAACTTATGTTTGTTAGATCCCAGCAGAAGATACAGGACTCCTTTGATAGAGATAAAAGATGCTTTTCATTCATGGCAGTAGCAATATGCAGTTTGTACAACAGTCCATCCATTCTCACTACTGGCATGATAAGAATACAATGATGCTCACAAACAGAGGGAAATTTAAAGGGGAAAAACTCCTGGCCTCTGGAAAGCTTGATGGTCTGTGGAAGGGATTCAGTTTTGTACTGGACTTTGCTTTATGATATGGGAAGAAACTGACTATTTCTCATAAAAGACACATTTCTCTCTTCCAATTTTTCTTCTTCATTTTAATACATACAGAGGATAATCAAGAAGACAGGCAGCCAGTATTGTTCAGAAGTAGGGATCATATGATATACATAGAGTATAACATTGACTTCTAACAATAGCTAATATAATTACTAAATATATCCAAGTTTCCCAATTTCCATCCAGAATTAAGTGAACATTCAATTTGACTTCGCCTTTACCAAATTCAGACAGCATTTAGGTATTTTATGAGGATTTATCTCACAAGATTCCAGTGTAATATCTCTATAGTTTAATCTCCATTTCTATCACACAATAAAATTTACTTCATTATATTTATTATTTTATTCATTTAGAAGTATTGTTTGAATTTAAATTCAAGAAATATTAATGTTTTCTTTCAAATTTTTTACATGTATTTTTTAAAAATAAAGTTTGTTGTATTACCAGATACAATCATAATGTCAATTTGTTTTTCGATACTTAAATATCAATAAGTTAAAATTAAATAAGTTAATAAGTTAAAGTCCATAAAATAAACTAGACAAAAATCCATATTTGTTAATATGTTAGATTGTTAAAACAATCATTTTACATTGGTTGGTAGTTGTTGTGGCAACATTTTGGTAACAACTTGATTAAATATTCAGATATTTGACACCAAAAAAAAAAATACATTCATGCTGCAAGGTTCTTATTACCATATAATATAGACTTTTACTGTATCATTGTATTAATTATACATGCTTTATTATAACATGCATCTTCCCACGCACATTTAAAATCATTTGGAGTCATTTTTCTTAATCAGCAAATTATTTCTTCTTTATTTTTCTTTTCTTTTTTTTTTTTTTTGGCAGTACCAGGGATTGAACTCAGACCCTTGTGCTTGCCAGCGAAGCACTTATTCCAACGAGCCATCTCCCTGCCCCTGTTTCTTATTTCTTTATCTACTTTATTTGATTATTTTCCACAACTCCAAGACATATATAGATGAAGAAATAGTAATTAGTTGCCTCAGTTCCTCTTCTTTTGTTTCTGGAACAAATACTTGACACACAAAATGAAGGAAGAAAAGGTTTGTTTAGGTCATGGCTACTGGAGGTTTCATTCCATATTCAGCTGGCTCCAATACAGAGTGGCACATGGGAGAGAGCAAACTTTCATGGTGGTGGCAAAAAGCAGAGTACAAAATGGAGGAACAGTGGCAAAAATAGCTACAGAAGAGAGTCTGTCTCTCTTAAATTGCATTCAGGCTACCCATCTCAGGCTGGGTGTAGCATTGATACCCATAATCTCAGCAGTACTAAGACCCATAATTCCATTGGATCATGAGTTAATCTCAAACTGTAGAGATCTCCACCCCATGACTACATGAGGCTTTGGGGACAACTAGACACAAACCGTACTATTAGTCAAAATGTTAATTTAAATATTTCATTGATATTTAAATTATGAAGTGAATAATAAAATTAATATGAATGAATCACAGAAAGTAATATATATTTTACCATCTTATTCATTTGATTCATTGTAGTCATTTTGAAGTTGTTTATGAATGTCACACAGATGTAGATAATTCACAAATTTAGGAAAATAAATTCAACAGTATCAAAATATACATATGTATATACTGTGACTTGAAACAAGTTATGTCTTCTGAATTTAAAATTAGGTCTAGGATCTACTATAATCATTCCTTAAATAGTATTTACATCCCATAAATTAATTTTCAATAGTACTTTAGGAGGAGATATTAGTTACTGAATTCATTTTATAACTAGATTATCCATCATCAGTAAAAATAGACATCAGAAAATTGTTCATATAAAGCTCTTACTGGATTGCATAATATTTAAAATCATAACTTTAAAGTACCTGATTCAAGTGTATGACAAAACCCAAAATGGAATGAACTATAGCTAGTGACTTTTATAATGGTGACAAGAAGTGAATATGTTGCCACTTCAACTTGACTGTAGTTTCTTCTCTTTTCAACTTTAAAACTGATGATTAGCAGTGACAATCACATAGTCACTGGCCATTGTAAAACAAGAAATAAATAAGTTCGCAGTGAGAATACAGCTTCTACAGATAGTGGTAACATGCATTTGGAAGAAGATTAAATGAAAAATAAATGTGTTCAAATGTATTTTTTATAGGTTTAGCTTCTATGATTCCATAAATTTTAATAAAATATCCTTTTCTGCATTTATAGGGCTTCAAATCCTATAATGTTTGTTTTGAGTAACTACTCATATAACAATAAAGGCCTTCAAACAATTTAAATATTTTTATTTTATTTCTCTAGATTGTATTGAAATTTTATAGTTTTTAGAAATGTACTGAGTGGATTTGAAGTGTTTTTCAAGGTTGTTGATGAATTATTTAGAAAGAATGAAAAATAAAACTTTGACTCTTATGCAGTAATAGCCTGAGAGTGCTACAACTTCACAGACTTGTTTTCACACACTGAAATGTTTTCAGTCAACATTTATCAATTTATCCATCAATCAGTAACATAGAACATTATGGAAAACCAAAAAACTAAAAAAAAAAAAAAAATTCACCCTATGTGGAACAATTACAAATATTAGTATGTTTAAAAGTTACTACTAGTGACATTAATTTCTTTTCAAAATAATTTCAAACTCACATCTTAAGAAAGTTTTCCTTTTCTCTAACCTTTTGTTGATTTCACATCTTTTCCATATAATTATATTTCCTTTTCCAATTCAGTTCAATGCTTAAGTTTTTGTTTTTACAAGCATTAAATTTTATGTTTTGAAGTCAATCTTAAACATACTTCTATTTAATTTACATAAGCTCCAGTTGATAAGTAGAGACTGAAGGGCTTTTCATGAGGTCTAATTGATAAGCGTAAGTTGAAGTGTTTCTCTCCATCAGTGTATGTTCTCCATCTGATAAATGACTAAAATCACTACATAGACACAAACTTGCCACTCGTCTGTCCATTTATGCAGTTTCACTCTAAACAAGTTATGAGTGGAAAGACAGCAGAGCTTTTTCCAAACCACAAGAGTTTAGCATTACTTGAAAAGTAGGAGAAACTTAATGACTACTCCCATCCAGAGCCCAAATATAAACATAGCAACTGTTCAGTTGTGTATGATCCATAGCAATCTCTGATCCTCAAAGATGTAATTAGTCAGACCTAACAAACACTAGTGGAAAATTTATTCATATTAATGAAAATTAAGTAAATACATAAACCAAGCTCTGATTTTCTTAGACTAAGGTTACACTTTGTTTTATTTTTTATTTTTTAAGACTGGGCCTGTATCATATGAGGGTCACCTATTGAAGGAGCCCATGAAATGGCTGTGGACACTACCAGCTAAGATTAGAGAACTCTCCTTACAAGCTCCTTTGCAAATATTTACTTGCACTCCTTCCTTTTGTGAATTTATATGTAACATAATTATGGAATATTTTAATAAGTATATAAAACAATAGTAAAGAAAAAATAAGCAGATTAATATTTAAGTGATTTAATCATCTTCATCTTGTAAAAACTTCAAAGATTAATGGTCTCCTCTTTTTATGTCATGGACTTTCACATGGCCAAAGCCCTTCTACCACCCACTATGAGTTAATTCACACTTAGATAAAATTTTAGCTTGTTTTGTTTTCAACTGCTACCTTTTTTTCATGCAAAATATTTATCAATGTATAGAGTATGTTTTTAGTTGTCACGTGTTGTGCGTGGTATTGTGGGGGGAGACGTATCTACAAATTTTGGCTAGTGCCCGAGATGTCACTGAGCATACTTAAATGTCTTCATATCACGAGCTGACTTCTCCCAAAGTGTAACAGCCTGAAGAGGACCACAGTCTGTGTACATGCAGTCTAGGTCAAATATTCAGGAATTGATGAGAAGGTCTGTATTATTAATTACAGAATTCTATATTTAAAGAAAATAAATTACTGCTTTTATAAAAGTAATTGGACATTTTTAAAAAATCAAGTTTATTTTTCCATTTTCAGGTTCGGTTTGAAAAAAAGGTAAATTTTATGTAATGTTGTCTTCTAGAACTTTATACTCACATCAACGTTCCAGATGCACCTGCAATTGCTGGATGTGAAAATGTGAAGACTAATAACATCAGAGAACAAGTCAGTGCATAAAGAAAAGCTGAGGCTCACAGCGCTCCATTGTATTTAATTTATCATAGACCCAGGCTGTCTCCGACTTAGACTTACCATTATCAATAGGCTATCATCAAGGTTTCTATAGAAGGCAAAGGAGGTGAAAATCCATACAGGATCTGTTTCGTGAACACACTCTGGAAACTGTTACCTTAATGTGCTTTGAATTCCATTATTTGGAATTTACCGCATGACTCTGCACTCCCTCCACCCAAAATAACAGAGGTATATAATCTTCCTTTGAAACTAGGAAGACAATGATATTTTATTTAAAAAAATATTATGTATTCTGATGACAAAATACAACACTGTGGTTTTACTATATAGTTTCACTGCTACATATCTGTATACTCTATGCTCACTATATTTGAATTTTCTGTTTGTCTAGAAGGTCTCTCTTTCAAAGGTGAGATCTTTGTTCTGCCATGATCATAGAAGTGGGGAGACAGTGAGAGAAATGAAAACTGAACAAGGTACATACGAAAAAACAATAAATTGTATATTTATCTTGAGGGAAGCTCTCTGACAAAAAAACAAAACAAAACAAACAAAAGAAACCACCAGGAACATATGCAATTCTAATTAAATCATATTTTAAAAACAATGTGTTTATAAAAGATAATTTGGATAAATTTATTCTTAGCCAAAGATGTCTGAATGTTGAAGCCTAGGTTATCTTAAGTTAAAATGTGCCTCTCGGTAGCAATCTCTAAAATAGCAAGCCTAAAAAAATCCCTTATAATTACTTCCTTCCAAATTAAGTGAGATTTCAGGATGATAGGAAAAAGTGAAAATATTTTCATGATTTGGCCTGGTTTACAAGATAGCACTTGAGTTGTATATTAATAAATATAAATTAGTCCCAGAGCACTGTTTCCTTGTAGCGATTTTGAGTTTGCTAACAATGTCTAAACAGCAAATTTAGAGTTCATTTGAAAACCATAATCACTGTGTTATGTAGGCTTACTCATGATTCTAAAGGTGTGAATGTTTTCCTGGTTGAAAAGTCTTCTGACACAGCACCTGCTCTAAATATTCACTTTATCATTCTTGCCAGTGGCTGTACACACAAGAAACTAGTTTCTCTAATTTATTTCTGAGTCCAAGTTAGAGACATTATTTCAATAAGCTTCTCCAAATCCCTATTATATTTATATTACTGATGAGGTAAGTAATACAGAGAACACTAAAGGACTTCTCAAGGTTAGAACTATAAAATTGGTCCAGGTACAATCATCCATGGTTCAGCAATGCTATCGCTTTTCTTTAGTTATTTTGCCCAAAGGAAAAGGCAGCTAACTTTTCCCAGGATGGAAAACAGCTTAATTGTGTCATTCAGAAAAAAAAAAAAATACTGGTACTTTCAGATATAACCTTCATGTCCTACATGAGAATGCACTATCACATGTCTAATCTGTCTAATCTGGCTTTCCTGAAATCAATCATTACTCTGACCACAGGCTTTGATCTTATTTTAAACAAAACAATGATTCTAAATAAAATATCTACTAAAACGCTCCTTCTGATTCAGTTAGCGTTTATATAGTGTGTTATTACACACTATCATTTTATAAATGAAATTAATATATAGGTAAAAGCGATATCATATATATTTGTCATTTTCTTACTCTCTCACAATTTCCTATTGTGGAACTGTTCCATACTTTATCTTGAAATTTATCTAATGGAAGCTATTATTCACCTCTTATGTAAAACATTAATAGTTTTAATGAAGAAGACATTTTTTGAATGATGTACAGAGGTTAGTTTTCTGTAACTTTAACAAAGTTAAATTTTATCTGAGATAACAGAATTATAAAGAGAAAGATTTAATTTGGCTGATAGTTTCAAAAGTGTCATTCCATGATCAGTTGTCCCTATTCCCTGTGAGAATCTACCAATGCAATACATTACAGTGAGGGACACATGGTAGAGCCAGCTACTATTGAAAATGAATTGAAGGAGGGCTAGAGATCCCGTGTCCCCTAAAGAACTTGTCCCCAACAACTTAACTGGAAATCATTAGATTCCACATCTTCAGAATTCTACTACATCTGAGGAATGCCATGGTTGAAACCAAGATTTTATCACATGGTCTTTAGGGGCAGATTTTGGAAAGATACCCCTTTGGGAGCTCTTAAAAACTACATTATCCCCCCCAAAAGTCAATGCCTATATTCTAGTATGCTACAGCTTTTAGAAGTTTCATCTCTCAGCATGGCTATAATAGGAACCAGGATTTTGGCAGATAAATCTTCATGGGACACATTCAGACCCTAATGGAACCCCATTAGGAAGATATACAATACCACATCACGCTGGGAAAAAAATTTTCAAAGAACTATGATCGCAAGAACACCCATAATACAATTGACAAATTTGAAGGTTAAAAAACAATAGGGAAACAATCTTGCCCTACACTTTTGAGTTTGATCTTGTTATAGTTTGCTCAAAATGTTTTCTTAATTGTTTAAATGTTTAGAGGTAGGACTTTTAGATGGTGATTATATGATAAGGAGCTAATTCATCAGTGGGTAAATCCACTGACAATTGTAATAGTAATGACTTCAGATCTGGAATGTCATTGGAATGGTCTCTGTAGCCATGACTTTGAAGCATATGTCTTTTGTCTAACTCTTACTCATTCTGTTTTCTGGCTGCCAGAGGATAAGCATCTTTTCTTCACTGTGCTACTTCCTTCTTGGAGCCACTCTGCAACTTTTGAAAGCATGAGCCAACATAAAATTGTTGTCCTTTAAGGGGTGGATGACAGGTATTTTTGCCTTAGCCGCGAAAGTGAGTAATAAAATGCTGAGTAGTATTATCAAATTCTCACAGTAAGAATAATATCAGTCAGTGCTTGTTAAGGAAACAGATAGACCCAGGTGTGGATGAATGCTGAAAGTCTACCTTCACCTTGGAAATCTAAAGGATCTAGTTGAAGGCCTGGAGATGATTAGTGCAGTGAACCATCTAGGCATAAATGCAAGAGTTTATGAGTGGAGGCTGAAGGGTCTGCCTAGAATATTTAAGGGTCTGCGCTAGAGGCTGAAAGATTTTTCCTGGAATTCAGGAGGTTATGTCTAATGTGAAGGGATAGATTGGAGATTATCTGAAGAAGACAGCCCTTCTTCATGTTTTATCCATTCAGAGAAGTCTGTTGTTCAGACCACTCTTGAGTCATCTATCTTTGGAAAATTCAGTCAGCCATACTCAGAACTATTTTGACCTGATTTAATTAGATATTTATTATTTAATTAACACAATCAAGTAACTATCATACACCAGGAGGTATTACAAAAAGCCCTAAGTTGAAGTACACCCAGGACTTCCTTTGCTTTACAGAACTGTTTCTCCAATAAAACATGACTTTTTCAAAAAAGAAATACTATGAATGTGAGTACTAGTAAACTAAAAGAACAAATAAAGCTACTAAATGTACCTTATCAACTACCCATCATCAAAATAACATAAGATTAATACAGCTGAAAGAAGTACAAACCTCCAATGTTATAAAAAAAAAGTCACTAACAATTTCCAAAAACAAAAGAAATAACAATAATACCAAAGAATATTTTGGCCTCTGTATCAGAACTGTTTAAAATTGTAAACACAGCTTATGACCTATTCAGTTAGGCATAAAACCTCATATTTAAACTTATTTACTTCAGTTTCATTTATTTAATAGACATTATCTGTAGGAGGGGCAGAGGCAGAAAATTGATCATAATTGAGGGCATAAGCCAGGTTGGTCTGAAAATAAAGATCTATCCAGGCAATAAGTCTGCTTCAGTCCAGAGAAGCACCCTGCTTGAGACTTGCGCAGCCATCGGTTGCTAGGCAACTCTGTGTCGCACGTCTAACTTTGTAAAATGCATAAATAAATGTCCTTGCGGTGGCTGAGCAGTTCCTTTCCTCTCATCTGGAGAGAGAGGGCACCACCTGACCTCAGCTTCTGTTTCTGATCTTTATTTCTCAATTCTCTTGTCATTGTTTTCCACAGGAACATTGAAAGCTATGTGGGACACATGAATTATCTTTATTGTAATATTGAAAGAAAAAGTTATAAAGCACACTGGAAAAGCAAAAAGAAAATAATAAGATGAAAACGGAGTTCAAAGAGATCATTAGAAAGGTAAAGAATGGGAAAGTGTGTGAACTGGTTGAAAATGCTAGAAAGAAAAGAAGATGAATCACAAGAATTTCTAAAAAGAAAATTAGGTAACATGTGTTGGCAAAATTTTAATACTGTTGAACAGAAACAAATGTACTTTTTAAAAAAACTAAATCACTATATGAGTCATATTGTACAGCCAAAACTTGAAATGATGATGAGAATTTCTAGCCACTGCATGTGCACAAGGGGAAACAGAGGATTAACAATTGGAATGCAAAGTGATCAACCTCTGTAGCCATTGTCAAAATGAATATGAGGAAAACTCCTAAACTACATGGTTAAATTATGGCAGACTGTGCAGGAGTTTAATTAGCAACATGTACAAGTAATATGTTGAAATAGTTCCAGCCAAATAGCTCAGTGGATTAAAGCACCTGCTTAGGCAGACACAGCTGCCAGGCTTCGATCCCCTACGTGCCGAGCGGACCCCATCCCTGGGGTGCGCTGAGAGGGCGACTGAGACTGGGCGTGCTGGATCGCACCTGTAGTTCCAATGTTAGGAGGGTGAACACAGGCGAATAACTATGAGTCTAACCGACATAGTGAGACCCTGTAGACCCTTACTAAAATACAAACAAAAATGTGGAAATAATATTACAAAGATAAGAATGATGCCCCCCAAAAACCTATGTGTTAAAAATGTAACCCCTAGTTTGTGGTTTTGAGAGGAAGATACTTTAATTGCTGTAAACTTAAGGAGCTAGGACCTCCTGTAGTGGCAGTACCTCCGACCCGCCCTCTCCTCTTTCCTTCATCACCATGAGAAGAAACTGCTTCCTTTGCCACAAGTTTAGGTGAAGAATTCTCTTAATCATTACACTCTGCTTCTCTTTTAAGTATAACCTACATTTGAAAGTCATTTCACTTTTCACACCTTACTGTAGACAGTCATGCAGCAGCCTAAATGTTTGTGCGCTTAGGTATTCCTTCTAACAATTACCTTACTTCATCACTAAGTAGTTTTGCCTTCTGAAAAGGTTTTCTCCATCAATATAATTCAGTCACATTCTTTGACAGTTTTATTTCTTAATAGTTTCTCCACATTTCCATTGTTAACATCTTGTACTGCATTTCCATCTGAGACTTCAACAAAATAGACACTATTGTGCATATTTTTGTAAGCACTGTGGTAACAACCACTTGAGTAATTTCCAAATAATGTCTCACACTTTCTCAGTCTCATGAGCTTTTTCCTCAGGCTTCTATAGGACCATTATAAGCTCACTTGTTTCTAGCTCAGTTTTCTAAAACTCTTCCAGCTTCTGTCTACCACCAGTTCCAAAAGTACATCTACATTTTCTTTTAAAGCAATTAACTAATTAATTGGTACAGGGCCTCACAACACAGCTTAGATGCTCACAGTGATTCTCCTGTTTCAGCTTCTGCATCCCGGTCATTATAGGTGTGCACCACCCTACCTGGGTTTGTGGCCATCATGGTATACCTGACCTTTGGCAGCTGGCACACAGCATGTGATATAGAGGATCTAACTCTGGTCCTTGTGCTTTCCAGGCAGGCATTTAGACCACTGAACTATCTCCCCAGTCTACATTTTCATATATCCATTATTTATCATAACATCTTATGCCTATACCAATTTTGTGTTTAACTTTGTGTTCTAGCACTCTAAGTAACGTGAGTAATTTATAAAGAAATATTTTTCCCAATTCTGGTAGATGGAAAATACAAGATCCGAAGGCTCTGTACTTGATAGTGACCCTGCTGTTGGGAGTTCCCAAGTCCCACGATTGCACAGGGCATCCCTCACTAGCCTGTCTCTTCCTCTCCTTATAAAGCCACTAATGTAGTAGTGTAGGCCTTTCCTTACTGATCTCATTTATTTCTATTTACCTCCCAAATGTCTCACATATAAATATTAGTAATATATAACTTTGAAGATATACTTTTTCGTACATGAAATATGTAAGACACATAAACTGCAACAATAAAAAGAAAGTAAATTTGATGTGGACTTTATTACCATGCATAGTATAACATAAAAAATTATGGCTGAAATACTGATAATGGAAATGAAGTCCATGCTAGTGTTGGTGTTAAGCCTTAAATTGCAACATTTATTGTCACAGTACTAGGTAAGACAAAAAATATTAGAGTAACATCTTTGGTGTTTGTAGTAAGCTTATGTTTGAAACATACATTGCTTATCTTAGAATATTAGCCCTCCTGAAAAAGTGGGATCTAATTTGTATTTTCCTGATGAGAAATGTTAAGTACTTTCTGATGTATGTGAATGACATCTGAAAAATGTCTAGTCATAACAAATTAAAATTTTAATCAACTAATAATTTTCAACCTCTTTTTTTTTTGAATACCCATTTTATTCTTTTTAGCATGTGTTTGGACAAGATAATAGAAAAGAGGTCTTTGTAGTTTTTTCCAATGAAGTTTTCCAAACATTATGAAGAAACACTTGAATATATTCCAGAAGTTTATAGCATCAATGCGATTCCAGTCAAAATATCATCAAAAGATTTTATGAATTTTGAAAAAATACTTCCCAATTATGTATGAAGAAACAACAGAACAGAAGAATCTGTAGAACTCTGAAAGAGAAATTCCTAGTACATGGGTTTAAGATAGATAAAAAGCATACTACTGTCATAATAATACAATACTGGAAAAATCATAGGTGAATGAATGAAAAGGAAAACAATAGAAAGCCTAGAAGTGGCAACAGAGCCAAATCATTCAATAGAGACTAGTGTTTTCAACAAATGGCTCTGATCAACAAGATATTCACATCCAAACAAAAGTATACAGACACAGATTTATCATTTTTGGAAAAAATTACCAAACAGACCATAGAGGCCAGGGAAACACCTCAGTGGAATAAGTGTTTGCTCGGCAAGTGCATGGTCCTGAGTTTGATCCCTGGTACCACCCAAAAATAAAAAATAAATAAAGACCATAGAATTAACAATAGCAATTGAAAGTTTAACACTTCTACAAAATGATGTAGAAAAATACTACAGGAGAAAAGAGATGATATAGGGAACACTTGGTGAAAGTAAAATATAATGAGCTAAATTATAATTAAATATTTTGCCCAATGAGAAACAACACAAAGAGATAAAAAATAATACAAGTGAGGATCTAGAAATGCTGTACAATTTTTGTTCCATTTTAAAATTAATCTAAAGCAATTTTAAAACCTAAAAACAAAAAATACTGTACGATTTTCTTTTAGTTTTAAATATATAAATGTCCTGCCAAATTGTAATAAAAATGTAAAATGATTTATGCATATTGTTATTTACATTGGCATTATTTTCACTAGTAGTAAAAGTTTAGAAACATTTACATGTCAATAAAATAGAACTGGTTGAATGAATTATTTTACATCTACAACAGGGAATTTTCTGCATTGTAAATAAAGATTTTTTAGGCAATATTATGGAAGGTACATTTCAGAATATACTTGAATTAGAATAACTAGAAAGATACTTTTAAATATAATCTATGATTAGGGACAGATAATAAAATCAAAAGAACCAATATAAAGATGTGAATTAGATTCTGTATATAGGTTCTATATTTCAAATGATGACTAAAACTATATAGCAAATCCTAATTCAGGAAATGAAAATCTGGCTTACCATTCAGAAATTATCTCAAGTCATATACAGAGTGTTATATAGTTCAACGAAGAAACAAAATTGCAAAAACATTATTAAACTCAAATTACAGTCCTATTGTTAATAGTTTGATACTTACAGACAAAATTCAGATGTTGTGTATGAGGCAAAGATCCAAAGAAATGAAAAATTCTGAAATTTTCTCAGGATTTACGAAATGGATCTACACTATCTTGTACCATTTATTAGCTAGTAACCTAAATATGATTAATTTAAATTGTGCCCTTTTGCCATGGATGGGGTAATTCGAGCAATAAATGTAATGACTACAGTTGATTCAATCAAATCATACATATAAAAATTCATTTTTACCTTGAACAGTTAAATAGGTCAAAAACACCATAATCATAACATTGGCAAAGGAAAACAAAAATTTATCATCATATATATTTTAATAACGTTTCAAGTTACAGAAGAGCCCTTGTTGAAAGGAGAAATTATTTTTTTAAGAAATTCAAGTAGCAATCATGGAAATATTTAAGATTCAGAATTTTAATAGCTGTAATGCAAAAAGTGACTGGGTTGCTGGCATATGCCTATAATCCCAGCTCCAGGGAAGCTGAAAACAAAACAATCACTGTAAGCCCAAGCTGCGTAGAGAGACCTTGTGCCAAATACATAATCAATCAATCAATCAATCAATTAAGGAAACTGCCTTTACATGGCGCAGTTTTATAAAATAGTTATAGAAATGTTGGAAGATCTAATAATTAGACTTATATTGCTATGAGACAATTATGTATGATTGACAAACTATGAAATATTACATATAATACAAATTGTAAAGAGTTGCAAAAAAACATATTTGAACAAAAATCTAATAAAATCTTTAGAAATAACTCAATTCTTTCACACAATACTATCAGTAAAATTTCAAGTTACAAAATATCAAAATACAACATACATGCAAATCATCTAAATTATTAAAAATTAATTTATTTTGTAACTATTGAAAAATTAACATTAAATATCTCTGTGTAAAAATTATACCAGTGTATTGTTTTTACTTCTGATATAAGAGACATAAACTGAGAAATAAGAACCCAGGGCAGATGCTGAGTGTCTGAGCAAAGAAGATCACAAGATCAAGCCCAACCTAGGCAGCTTAGTGAGAGCATAAGCACTCATCTCAAAATAATAGAAAAAAGGTTTGGGATTCAGCTGAGTGTAAAAAGCTTAGGGTAATCTCCAGTACTTAAAACAATGGCAAAATGAAGACATTTTCACCTAATATCTCTCAGGTACAAAAAAAACCTAATAAATACTAACTTGGCATATATCCAAAATACTTGCCTTTGGCTAATCTGGGTGAAAGCCTTATCTGACCTGAAGCTCTCAGTCTGCTTTCCCTCTTTAAAAATTGTTATAACAAAAATATACTATGAAAGCAATTTTGCTACTTTTGCTCACTATATACCTTACATGCAGCTAAACGAATTTTCTCTTCATTTCATAGGTCAGGCAAACCAAATTATGAATACTCTTGATATTTTCTCTCTATTGATGATGCCTAATTTTACTTGTTATATACATATAGATAAGATATACATAGTTGATCCACCAAAATAATGGCAACATGTTAGTGGAAAAAGAAATATCACAACTGGAAGGAAGTTCTTGAAAAAAATACAGCATGAAGTTAATATGAGGAACCCTTGAACTTAGATTAAATTTAAAAATAAAAAGCAAAACCAAAACCTAGAGCAAAATGTAAAGAAAATTTATTAATGTTATATAATTTTCTCACTCTTGGATTTTCCACCATGAGAGATAGTAGTATCAATATGTTTAGTATCAAAAAAGCTGTTTTATAGATAAAGTTTAAGGCTATTTTATAGCAAATTATTATTTCAAACAGTGCTATCACCTAGGAAGCACGTAAATGTCATAATGGATGCAAGTTTCTCTACAAAAATTTAGAAAGCAGAAAGAAGATAATAAATGTAAAATAAACTGAGAACCGTAATGGAAGCCCTAGGATGAGTATTTCAGCAGAGGTCATAGAAATTGGAGCAGAAACAGAAGTAGATAGTCTATTTGGAACTGGAATAATGAAAATTATACTAGTTATATGATGAAAAAAATAATAAATTGAGCCAGGGAGATGGCTCAGTAGAATAGACATTTTCCTGGCAAGTGCAAAGGTCTGAGTTAAATCCTGGGTTCCAAAAAAAAAAAAAAAACAATAATAATAATAAAAAGAAATTGAAATTAGTGGCCTCACAATACAAAAGGAAAGTGACTTTTACTACCCAAATGCTACTTGCTCATTCACCTTTCCATAGTCAGTGAAATGAGGCTAGTTATCTCAATCTTATGAAAACCACATTTCTCCAAAATTTGACTCAAAATAGCCACATTTTTCATAGCAAATACACAAGTTATCAATGCTATAAAAGAAAACAAGAACCGACAATGTATTTCATATGTCATTGTCTTATAAAGAAGGGATTGGAAGATCAGCAAAAATAAAGAGGCTACAGGGAGATGATCTCAGTATTACAGAAAGCATCTTCTTTAAAAAGATATCTTTTTGAAACTGGGTCCTGATGAATCTCGATCACCTCATCTGGCCTTGAATTTAGGATCTTTCTGCCTTAGCCTACTAGAGATCACTTGTGATTCCTGTTATCCCTTCAGAAATAGAATATGTTTGTTTTAAGTAGAATGGTATCTCAAATTTTACATAAGTGTCTTTGTAAGAAGTCTTGGATATCAACTCAAGTGCATTAGAATATGGTATAAGTGTTCTCAGTGTCCTAAATAATTGCATTCTTTTGAATTCCTAGTATATTTTTATTATTAGAAGTGTAACCTGTATCCCTAACATCAAGATGTGTAAGAGTACACTAGAAATGATAATGTCGCCACTCCAGCTTGGCCCGGTGAGTGTGTGGGAGAACTTCTGGTTCCCCACGCCGTCGGCGAGAGACCCAGAGAGCAAAACTCAGGCACCTACATAAGTAAGACTCTCAACTGCACCTCTGCCAACCTGCTGCTCCCCAGCGCCCCTTCCCTCAGGCTCGCTGAGTGAGAACTTCTGAGACTCTCTCAGCCCAGATCCATCCCATTCTGGCCCAATGAGTACATGGGAGAACTTCTGGCTTCCCTGTGCTGCTGTTGACAGACCCAGAAAGCAAAGATTAGGCACCTCCATGAGTGGGACATTCTATTGCACCCCCAAAACCACTACAGCTCCCCAGAGACACTATCCCAAGCCCCTCGAGTGAGTGAGAAGTTTTGTGACTCTTCTGGCCCCCAATACAGCCCAGTAAGGCCCAGCAAGTGTGGGAGAGTGTTGGCGCTCACCGGTGCTCCTTGGGCCAGGGGTACAACAGAAGGGAACCACAGGCTTACAGTTGTGCAAGAAGGGCTGCAGCAAAAATGACCTGAACACAACAGCTAGATCCAGGACAGACATACCTGGAGAAACTCAAACTTAATAGATCGACACCTGAACCTGATTACGTGCTAAGGTCATAAATGCACAAAAGTTCTACTTGAATTTGATAAAAGCCATCTGTGACAACCCAGTGGCTAATATAATTCTAAAAGGGGAAAAACAGAAATATTTCACTTTTAGATCTGGTACAAGACAAGGATGTCCTCTATCACCCCTCCTATTCAATATGGTTTTGGAATCATTATATATAGTCGTTAGACAAGAGGGAGAAATAAAAGGAATAAGAATAGGTAAAGAAGAAGTTAAATTATCACTATTTGCAGATGACATGATACTTTGCTTGGAAGACCAAAGAAACTCCACCAAGAAGCCACTAGAATTGATAAACAAATTCAGTAGCATAGAAGAATACGAAGTCAATACTAAAAAGTCAATAGCATTCCTCTGCACAGATAGCAAACACCCTGAGAGGGAAATTAGAGAAAAATACCTTTTACAATTTCACCATGGAAAATGAAACACCTTGGAATTTATTTAACTAAAGAAGTCAAAGATCTTTTAACGTAAAATTAGAGTACCTAACTAAAGAGATAGAAGAGGATTTTTGAAAGTGGAAAGATATTCCATGGTCCTGGATAGGGAGAACCAACATTGTGAAGATGGCCATACTCCCAAAATCATTGTACATATTTAATGCAATCCCTATCAAACTGCCACCAACATACCTCCCAGACTAGGAGAAATCTTTCTTAGATTCATTTGAAATGAGAAAAGAACTAGAATAGCAAAGACAATTGTGGCCAACAAAGATAAGGCAGGAGGCATCACAATTCCTGACTGGAAATTATACTACAAAGCCACTGTGATAAAAGCAATATAGTGTTGGCAACGAAATAGACCTGAGGATCAATGGAATAGATTAGAAGACACAGAGGTGTCTACAAACACATTCAGCCACATGATCTTTGACGAAGTGGCCAAGCAAACTTACTAGAAGAAAGACAGCCTCTTTAACAAATGGTGCTGGAAAAACTGTCTTTCTATATGCCAAAAACTAAAATTTGACCCAGCTCTATCACCATGCACTAAGCTAAAGTCAAAACATATTAAAGATCTAAACATTAAAACAAGAACACTCAATGTCCTGGGAGAGAAAGTAGGAGGAACTCTTAAAGACATGGGGTGGGCAATCAGTTCATGAACAAACATATTCACATGGGAAACACTTGAAAGAATTAACTACTGGGATCAATGCTTCTTGAGAAGTCTTTGCACATCAAAAGAAATTTTCAATAAAATGAAAAAATAACCCACAAATTTTGAAAAAATCTTAATTAATAAGCACTCAGACAAAGGTCTGCTCTCTAGAATTTATGAACTACTAAGATACATTAGGGCTCTCAAATTTAAAGACCCAATTCAGAAATGTGCATCTCAGATGAATACACAGTTCTCAGAGGATGAAATTAAAGAAACAAATAAATATATGAAAAAATGTTCCACATTGCTAGCCATCTGTGAAATGCAAGTTAAAACAACACTGAGATACCATCTCACTCCAGAAAGAATGTCTATCATAAAGAAATCAACCAACAACAAATGTTGGAGAGGTTGTGGGGAAAGGGAACAGTTCTCCGCTGCTGGTGGGAATGTAGACTGGTGCAACCATTGTGGAGATCAGTGTGCAGACTCCTCACAAAACTAGGACTGGAAATCCCATTTAAACCAGCTAGCCCCCTTCTGGAAATTTTCCCAGAGGAACTGAAAACATCATATCATAGTGATATATTTGTACCTATGTTTATAGCAGCACAATTTGCTGTGATAGCCAAATCTTGGAAGCAACCAAGATGCCTGTCACATGAGGAATGGTTGACAAAGACATTGTATTTTCATACAATGGAGTATTGGTCAGCTATAAAGAATGATAAACTTGAAGCATTTATATTTCAGTGGATACCACTTGAACATATACTCCAAAGTAAAATAAACCAGACACACATGTACAAATATCACATAGTCTCCATAGTATAAGAAATCAAAAGAAGAAATAGAAATAGAAAGGTATAATAAGTAAAAGGAATTTAGAGAGATAGTTAGGGTAAACAGAACTGCATATGCTGCAGGGTGAAAATCAGCTTCTCTTCTGAATGTCTAACAACCTAAGTTTGAAGACCAAAAATCAGAGTAAAAAGAAGAGCTGCAAGGATAACCAACATTTTGGCCCTAGCCTTTCAAGGTCAGTGAATATTCAGTACATAGGAGAACCTGTACTGTAACATCATGGAACTCAGTTGTATCCCAAAAATTCTGATCAAGGAGATTATAGAGCCACAGGAGAATGTGATAGATGATCTATAGTGTGCCTCAGGTGACTCTCATGGAGGGAAAACTTTCTCTCAGGCTCTTCCAGAGAGCAAACTGGTCAAGCAATAGCCGTGACTCATCCACGTGGCTGACACTGCCAAAGAATCTATAACATGAGGTACAGGGGTACAGGGTAAACCCTAAACAGACTTGATTGACCACATCAGATACAAAAGTTACATTTCTTGTAATATAGGTCTTGCTTTATCTCAGTTTTAACTATCCAGTAGAAAAGTATAAAAATGTGGTATATAAAATAAAGCCATAATAATATGCTGAGCTGTAAATGGCTCTAGTCAACAACTTCTTCAGATAACCCACTACTGTTGTGGACTGCTGGACACTGTTGGATTATTTAGCTTAATTCAAGCACCTATAATAATTGAATGACAATAGAATACCCATCTCTGACTGACAGGACTAAACAACAACAAAAAAAGGGTATACAAAGGAAGAACCATTCTATGATTGTATAAACTATTTTTGGGATAAATATTCAGTACTTTCATGTAATTCTATGAGAACAAAGTTTTGTACTAATAGTGTTTAGACAGGATGTCCTGTCTGCTTCTTGTTTTATGGATTACCACTAGAAAGATAACAATGTAAAAAGTATTAAATATTGAAACTATACTATAATTCAGTTTTTAAAAAAAGGTATACAGCTACATTCTCTTAATTCAATGAATAAAGGCATCTTCTCTAATAGTTTCTCTATAGAATATCATGTATATACCTTGTACAACAAAAAACTACTACAAAAACAATATGCAGTGTATTAATTATTGAATGTGTTCTACTAATTTGATTTGAACCTGTCTCATTGGTACTTGTTCTTCAATAATATTATGGATTTAGAAAAAAAGAAATTGTAATGTCAGGCCCATGACGGAACCACTGATTCTCTCTCTCCAATTTAGTACTAATTCCAGATAAGTGTGTGTAGTTATCAATGTGTAAGGCATAATGGTCTAGAATTGCTATGAAGTTAGGATCTAGGATACCCAGTGTAAAACTTCCTATTAGATATTTTAAGATAATTAGGGCTGGCACAATAGCTCAGTGTACTAAATGACTGCTTAGACAAGCTTACAGACAGGGTTTCAATCCCTAGCACAACATGCTGTACCGGCCAGCCCCTGTACTCTCTAAGCTGGGCATTGAGTCTGTGCATGGAGCTGAGTGCCGGTAATCCCAGCACTGGGGTTGGCTGAAAACAAGAGGATCATTATGAAACCAAACTGTGTAGTAAGACCCTGTACAAAGTGCATGAAGTTTAAAAAATGAAAAGTTAATTAAACCAAACACACATATAATTTACAAATAAATTATAAATGTACTGCAATATAATTGAATTGTATGCTATGCTTATGTTTGTATTGTTTTTAACTTTTTAAGCATCAAAAAGTGAGTTTATTTAATCATATTCAACTGATAATACAGTAAGTAATTGAATAATTTATGCTATAGCATGCTGAGTGAACTGAAAACAAAAGGTTGGCTAGAAGCAGGCAGAGGAACTTTGTCCTGTAAGAATCAGAACCAAGGGGCTCCATAATCATCCGGCATCTTTTCAATGTTGTCTCTGTGATTAGAACTGTAATGATAGGAGCTCCAGGGATCTTCCAGATTCTCTGTTTAGGTCCTGGTTAACCGTGGCCGCAATGTGATGCTTGTGCTGAGTTACTCTCTGCACTAAGCAGTCGTCTGCGTAGGTCCCTTTATATGTGCAAGGCAATCGGCAATCCTTAGAGCCACTCGATACTTCTGTCCCCTTCCTCCGCTTCCGCCATTACACAATCAGTTACAGAAGGGACAACTTGGCATCATTGAATGTACCAAGTCCAGTTTGGCTTTGATGGAAAGGTTGATAAAGCTGGAATCACCCAGGATATGATAAAGTGGGGCCAGCTGTTTGTTGTACTGGAAAGACAAGCAGGAAGGACGCTGGGGGACTCCTCTTTCCTTTAGAGCACTGCAATCTTTCTTTTCTCTTTTTAGGTTTTAAGCTATCCTTTTCTTTGAGTCTGGTGTCTCTGACACTCATTGGTCACACACTTTCCTGCTTGCTTTTGTTTCCCCTCATTCACGCCAGTGACTGTTCTGGAATCACCTTCATGCTCTATTTATAATCTAAGGTTTTTCAGATTTCAAGTAGCTTTGTGACCAGTATTTCCGTTAGTAGAATTTAATTTTCAAATCCAAGACCTAAAAAGCATTTGTAATTGGGATACTGAATTCACTTTGTACACAATTTACTTTATGGAGAAAAATGACATAAAATACTATAAAATTTCTGCAAGTCAGATATTTCATTTATGATAAGCAGTGGTTTTGTTTGTTTGTTTGTTTGCTTTATGGGAGTTTAAAAAATGTATTTAGTTGTTGCTGGGTCTTATTATGGAGCTCAGACTCATAGATTGATATCAAATGATCTAAAATTTCTCTGATGCTTCTAAAAGGAAGCATATGTAGAAAGATGGGATAATTGAGAAAATATCATATATGGCAATTGAGAGTGCATGTGGTAGCACGCACCTACAATCCTAGCACTTGGGAGGCTCAAAACAGGAGGATCACTAAGAGTCTGATGTGTGTAGTGAGACGTCATCCACCAAGCACCACGCTAACACGATGGTACTAAGTGCTTCCAATCATTAACTGTTGCCATGAAGGCTATCACTTCATTAATTCAGGGTGCTAGAGCAGATTGCAATACACTAACTTAGCATACAGAATTTATGACGAGTGACAATGTGATCAAACTCTTGGTGAGAGCTCTTTATAAGGTTATGACATCACATGCTCTGTTCAAGCACAAAATGAAAAAAAAATCTCATATTTCTTTTTCTAATTTTTATGGGCATCAGCTGCATCACATGGGATCTGCTTTCCCGACCTCATCTAAACCCAACAGGTTTGCAAAGGAATCCAGATTCATCACATGAACTCTGGGAGGAAGGTGAGGCCACAGACTTCGGGGAACACTACAACTGATGTATGTAGGGAAGCTCCTCACCTTCCTTTGTCTATACTACTGCGCTGCAGAAGAGAAACCTGCTCCTCTTAAGTTTTTTTTACAGTAGTAAAATTATACAGTAGTAAAATTACACAGTAGTAAAATTACGTATTTTGCTTATTGATTCGATCACGAAAATCTCAAAATAGCCAATGCAGCTCAACTTTATCAGCTGTAAGAGTATTATTTTGATTGATTAAAAACATCTGCATTTGGCATTTTGATATCATGATATAAGCAGGTTCCAGAACTTTGGGGAGGAATGATAGAAATATTATCTGTGATTATTTGTAATTATTAGATCATTTCAGAGCATGATCTGACTCCTGTAACAAAGAACAATAAGTGGTGTCTCATACAAATTTATTTCCTGAAATTCTCGAGACTTAATTGCTGCATTTTCAAGCACTGGCAGATGGGAAGGTTATTGTGGTTTGTCACTTAATTTAATGACAATGCCTTCTCATTAGAAAAGACATGAGTTAACGTTTTGGAGTCTCTCAGAAGAACTCTTACATATGAGGGGTCTGAATTATTTCTTTTCTTTTCTTTTTAATGAGCAGAATATATTTACTGAAGGAAAGAAAGCTCCTGTCAAGAGAGGGAGAGGAGGGGGGCCCAAGTGGGTGGTACCTGGGTAGGGGTTTGGTTTAGGTTAAGAATCTTCCCCAAAGATCTAGGCATGTGAAAGTCAACAGGATCCTGGAGCACTGTGTTCACCAGTGGCATCACCTACTGCTGAGCTCCAGCACTGCCCATGCGGGGGAAAAGTTGGCATGGGCAAGAAGACCTGGCCAGTGGTGGAGGCTACACCGCCCTCCACAACACTTCCTTTCTCTGCTTGCAGGCAGCTATGACAGAAGCAGCTTTGCCTTTTGTGGGCTCCCCCACTGTGCTATTTGTGTGTTTAAGTAGAACATGGACTGAAACTTCCTTTGTTCTTTGAAGTTGCCAGAGTAGTCTCTTGCTTCTCTCTGAGAGATAAAGGAACTGTCTGAAACAACTATCAAGGTCTAATCATCTCTAAATCTCCCACCTTCCAGTGTGTATCATCAACTTGGGAGTTAAGATTTTAACATATGAATTTTGGTGGAATACAAACATTCAGACCATAGCAGACTTCAAATTAATGAAACATGAAAGAAAGAAGAACAGTACATTGTTGCATTTATTAAGTGAGAAAATATTCCATACCCTTAAGGAACAGAACCTTTAAATTTGTAAGCTGTAGACTGCTAACATTTCAATAAAATATGAGAATATGTTTCTTGCTGATGTAGCATTTAAGGAGGGAAACCATGTGGAATCAGCTCTTTTATTTCTTTCAGTGGAGAAAGTTTTTCCTTCAGAACCAAGGCTTTATGGCTTCATAAAATTTGATATACAGAGAACATGTGAATGAAACTAATATCAGAAATATGATGGGCAGGATAACGTGACCAATGCAAAATATTTCTAAATTTGCTGTCCCTAACATTCTAAAGAGCTGAGTTTCCAACTCTGCAGTTAGGTTTCTATTAGCGTTCTCTGAGGTGTTCTACATACAAAGAAGGGAAAATATCTCCAGCATTTGGTTAACTCATTCCGTCCTTTCTTAGGGTCGTTTATGAGAAAATGAAAGAAAAGAGGAAACATGTAGATAATTGCGATCACAATATAATTCCTCCAGGGCTGGCCAAATAGCTCAGCAGATTAAAGCGTCTGCTTAGATGCAGGGGTTGGAGTTCGATTCTCAGGCCTGCTGTGCCAGCCCTGCTCCCAGGGTCATGCTGAGATGTGGATTGAGACTGGGAGTGGTGATGCACACCCATAATCTCAGCACTTGGAAGGCTGTGTAAACAGGAGGATCACTATGAATCTGATCTATGCAGTGAGACCCTGTACACCCTGTCCTAAAGACAGTATGTCTATATCTATATCTATATTCTATATCTATATCATATATCTACCTATATATATATTTCCTCCTATTTACCATTTTATTTATGTTTTTATATTATTATTGTTGTTGTTCAAAATAGGGTCTCACTACACAGTCCAGGCTGGCCCTAAATTCACTTGCTAGCCCAGGCTGGTCTTGAACTTGCAAAGTTCCTCCTGTCTCTGTCTTCTGAGGGATGAGATTATAGGCACGAGCTGCCACATCCAGCTCAGGTAGAATTTTTGAATGGCAACTTCACCTTTATTCATTATTCACAAAAGTATGGAAGAAAAAAAATCATAGAAAAGTTTTTCTACTTATATTTTGCAAATTATCTGCAGCTAGGCAAGAGATTTGGTTATCAAAAGTGGATTAATATATAATATATAGCATTTGTCAAGGGCAATAATTTGTTTTCTAAGGGGCTATCCAGCTTATTTCAAGGATTCACTATGAGTACAATCTGTGTAGTGTGACCCTGTAGACCCTGTACTAAATACATAAAAAGTAATAACATTTGGCTACCAAGAACCATAATTAGCAAGAAATAAGGCTAAGAATTATTTGGAAGCAATAATAAAATTTGTCAGATAATGGGGGGCAATCTAAAGCCAAATATCAGATATGGAAT
>PVKA01012836.1:26293-56780 GCA_004027165.1 Ctenomys sociabilis
TTTTTTTTTTTTTTTTTTTTTTTTTTTTTTTTTTTTTTTTTTTTTTTTTTTGTCTTTTTGAGACAGGGTCTCGCTATGCAGTTCAGGCTGGCTTTAAGCTCACTTTGTAGCTCAGGCTGGTCTCGAACTCACAACAATCCTCCTGCCTCAGCCTCCCAAGTGCTGGGATTACAGGCATGCGCCACCACGCCCGGCTTATAACTAACTTTTGTATAAATATATATTTTTCTTTTTCCTTTCATTTCTCTCTCTTTCACCATCTCAGTCTCTCTTTTCTTTTGAACACTTTCTTCCCAATTCACAGTATCTGTTTAGCATTTACTAAATTAGGACCTAATTTACTCACGATGTGTTAATTGTGGCTCTTGTACTAACTTGCTTTGAAACTCTGTTTCATTATTATTTTCACTCTTTAAAATAAAAAAAAAAAAAAATAATGTAGCTTTCTTTCCAAAGCTTGTGATACTAGATGCATGAAATTTCTTTATCATTTAACAGAGATTAAAAGGTACAGCGATGGAAGCTAGGGAGATAGCTTAGCAGTCTAAGCACCTGCCTGGTAAACACAAGGACCCAGGCTTGACCCCAGGTACCACATGCTGTGCCTGCACTGGAGCCCTAGGAGGGCTGTGCTGGCCAGAGACCGGGTGTGGTGGCACAAGCTTGTAATCCCAGTACTAGAGAAGCTGAGCCAGGAGGAACCCTGTGATTTTGGTTGTGTAGCAAGACCCAGTACCAAATAAATAAATAAATAAATAATTTTAAAAGGTACAACACAGAGCATTGATAGTAAGTGTTCATAACTGATCGTGTTGTATTGACTAGCTCTCAAGTGTGTCTACTTTCTCGTCTTTATTTTTTCTTTTTATGTGTTTGGCACAGGTCTCACTATACAACTTGGGCTCATAGTGATTCCTTCTGTTTTCAGCCTCCCTCGTGCTGGGGTTGCAGGTGTACACTGCCACACCCAGTCTCAGTGGCCTGCTCAGCCCGTCTGCGGGGTTGGCTGGCACAGTCCATGTTTCTACTTTCCTATGGAGTTACTAAAGCAAAGACAATAGTTATAAACCAAAGTCACTTTATAAGGTCTTGAAATGCTAGAAAAGCCACTAGTCTGGTCTGAAAATTATGGTAGTTGTTCATTTCCTAAAACAAACCCTGGGCTCCAAACCTGTACCTGATGGACGCTGGTGTAAAAGCAGTACAGGCTCATCCTTCCAATGCCCCTGCTGAAGGCATCGAGGTGGGAAATTTTTCCAGTTGGTGAAGCCAGGGGCTACAGAACATGTACAACATACAACAGTAAATCCAGCAGACAGTGAAAGCCAGTTTTGGCTCTGACAACTTGTGCTAACCAGAGGCCAGAAAACATTTGAGATGTTCTGCTAATGGTATTTTATAATTCCTATTGATGAGGAAGTATTGGGAATTTCTGTCCTTTTCTTGTCTTAATAAAAACTTTCATTCAGACTCCTCAGTTTTGCAGCATGGATACTGATTATACTGTATTAAGATTGGTTTTCATTAGATTATATATTAATGAACCACAGATAGCTACACACAAATGCATGGAGAGATTTACTCATATCTCCAAAAATTTATAATTGAGTTACTTTGTCTTAAGGAGGAGTAAGGCCTGGGGAGATGGCTCAATGGAATAAGTGTTCCTGGCAAGCACAAGTCTCTGAGTTCAATCCCCAGTTCTGAAAAAAAAAAAAAAAAAAGGAGTGTTAAGTTTATGAAACAACAATGTCTTCTTGGGTGTTTAAGTGGCAAATGCAGAGTGTGGTTACTATTGTACTATTTTTAGTAAGTGTCCCTGAACTTTGAATAGTTATATGATACCCAAGCACACCAACCATTCTTTCTCTCCTTGAAAGTAAATGTGTCAGTGTGAATTATTTCAAACAGAGTGTGAGCAATAACCCATGTTTGACAACATTGTGAGAACTTAAGACACAGATCTAATTATTTTTCTAACACTATCCTTTATTAGAGTTAGCAATAGTGCACTATCTTTATAATAGTATTAACCATAAGAATATTTTGGAGTTAGAGTAACTATTATAACTAACTGTCCCCCACATTTAAAAATAAAAATGTATATAAGAGAACAATGACTGATAGAAATAAGGCAAGAAAATTAAGTAGGAGGGACAATGTTGCGGAGACTTTATTCCTTTTCCTAATAAATTTGAAGAGCAAAAACTGCTTAGAGACCCTTGCTGCAAACTAAAGAAATCTAAAGACCTATTCTTTAAAATAAAGTTCTAGATTTTTAAAGTGTCTATCGTATATTTACATTCATTTATACAGATGAGATACAGCTAATAAGATATGTATATGGAAAAACATTTTATATTTTATTCTTTGCTCCTAATGGATTCAAATGTGGAGGTCCTGATTATCATACAATTATTTTCAGTGCTATAAACCATGTATCTTGGAAGTCTGACATTTCTTACAAACATAAATGTATTTTGATGCTTTTAAAAAATCTTATCACACTGTGTGAAATGGGAAATGAGAAGTCACTTAAAGTCTATTCTTAAGAGAGATTCAAGTTGAGAGCAAATATAATGAAATATTGCAATTGCTATGATGGAAGATAAAGATAAGTATATCTGTCACTTCCCAAGTTCTCCTGTAGTGGTGTAAAAAATCTTAACCTTGTGTAAAAGTGTCTCATATTTATGGTAAAATCTCTTCAAATTATGTTTCGTGTGTATGTACAAGCAGCTTAAAGTAATATGTGATAAAAGCTACATTGTAAATAAATTTCCATATCTTAAAAGACTTAATGCTGGTAAATTTGTGGAGCCATTTTAAAGATTTGAAAAGAACATCAGCTTCATCTCCTTTTTTTTCTTTTCTCTCTTCTTCCCAGGCTCCATATATTTACCACTTTGCTTCTTCACAGCTCAGCCTGCCTCTATTTTCTGCAGATAGCCTAATAAATGCATAAGCACCACAGTAGCTATGAGAAGTTCAAATGGAGGAATCTCTCTTTCAGAAAAACAGGTTAGTGAGCATGGAAATTGTACAAAATCTGTTTTTTTCTATAATATCTGGGCAAATTAAAATATCCTTACTAGAATATTTCTTTAAATACATTCTAATATGTACCAAATAATCTATGTTTTAGAGGACGTCAATTGATAACATTGTTTCTATTATAGTTACATATATATTTACATAGTTGTTTATTAAGAAAGTATTCGCATTTCTCCACAACAAAGGAAGCAATTAACAAGGTGAAGGTGCAAGTTCTAGAATAGACCATACATTTTCAAACTGTGCAACATAAGGAAATATCATATATAAAATTATTCAAACTGCAGAAATCAAAACAATCCAATTAAAACATATGTGATGACATGTTAAAAGTCTTGTCAGAATAGATATTTCACAAAATATATAGGACCAGAAAAGTTCAACATCATAATCATCAAAAAATGTAAATCAGCAATGATATGCCACTTTATCTATTTCAGAATGGATACATCAATAAAACAAAAATAGCAAAAGTTGACAAGAAAAAGCAGAGAAAAATGGACATTTACACACTGTAAATGGAAAAGCAGAGAAAAATGGACATTACACACTGAAATTATATTTCGACTAACTGGGAATATATCTTTCTTATGACAAAGCAAAATATTAGCTGTATCACATCTGTATAAATGAATGTAAATATATGAAAACTAAGTAGGAATACATCCAAAGGAAATGAAATTAGCATACAGAAGTGATGCTAATCTCTTAACTGCATTCCCATGTTTATTTCAGCACTGTTGGCAAAATCAAAATACTTTGTTACTTGAGGTATTTATTAAGAGATGAATAAAGACAAGTTGTTATTTATGCATATTAGAATACTATTGATTCATAAACATTTACACTAGAAAAAATTTGAAGCAAGTGTATAGACAGGAGGACATTATGATCAATGATATAAGTGAGGTACAGAGAAACAAAAGTTGAATATTTTCACACATATGTGGGCAGTAAAATAAATATTTCATAGAAGTGTACTAGAATAGATTTTACTTAAGGCTACATATAGGGAAGGATATAGAAAAAAATAGTTAACCAACATCGAATTAGGAGAAGTTGCTCTAATATTCTACAGCCTGGTAGGAAGACCATGTTGGTAGAAGAATTGATTAAACATTTTAACAAGAACTAGAAAAGGGAAAGTTGAAGCTTTCTAACACAATGAAATGATAAATATTGTATGGAACTAGAATTATAATTATTGAGAATTGGTTGTCACATATTTTATACATGTGGCAAATTACAGTGGTACTGAGTCCAAGAATTTAATTTGAAGTGTGGCTTGAGACAACCATTCTATCACTGCATCCATAAATATGTATAATTATTTGACATTTTGCAAAAACAGACTTTATTAAAAATAAATTTGGAGGCAACTTTTTTTCTTCACGTACAGTAAGATGAAAAAGGTTTCACATGTTAAAAAAGCATCTACTTGGTGCACACCTGTAATCCCAGCACTCACAGGGCTGAGCAGGATGATCCTTGGAAGTTTGAGACCGTCCTGGGCTACAAAGTGAACTGAAGGCCGGCCTGAACTTGAACTGCCCATCCAGACCCTGACTCGGAAAAAATAAAAGCATCTATAATCTACAATTAGACACCATACTCCCAAGTGAAATAAAACAGACCTACATTTGCAAGCACCTTATTGTCTCACTAGTGTAAGAACTTGAAAGGGTAAGGACTGGAGGGATAGCTCAGCAAACAAAGTGCCTGCTTGGGCAAGGACAGGGATTGGATTCGATCCTCCACACCACATGTTGTGCCAGCCTCGCCTCCCAGGAGGGCCGAGCTGGCCATTGAGACCTGGCATGGTGGCTCACACATGTAATCCAAATGCTGGGGAGGCTGAAAACAGGAGGATCACTGTAAGTTTGAGCCACAAAGTGACACTATCTACCAAATATATTTTAAAAAATATATACATGCTTTATCAAGTTTTTGCTCACATTATGTTTTTTCTTCATTAAAAGCCTTTAAGAAATAATAAAAGTTAACTTTTAGGAAAAAAATTCTATTTGGAGATTCTTAATTTAATGTTGTGAGACAATAATACATATGAATATATCAATATCTGGCACTTACCACTCAATACAACTTTCTAACATCACAGTAATTATTGGCAGTAAATTTGTAGGAATATATAAAAGTTGATCCAATAATTTTTACTGTCTTTCTTATGTTGATTTCTGACAAATTCATGTCAGATATGATTGCCTACTCTGCTTTATGATTACTTTTTTCTGCTTTGTCTTAGAAATACAAATTCTAATTACACACAATTATATGATATAATTTGAATTATTTACGCTTAGTATTTGAATATTTGCCTCTTTGGGAATAGTTTTGCCAAATCTCTTTTTTCTTTCAAAAAATTATTTTCATTTTTCGAATAATTTTATTGAGAAACAAATAGCAATGACAGAGTTTCAAAATCAATTAGTAGGAGAGTTACAATATTAATACATTACATAATGTTGTCTTATTAGTTACTCATTGTACAAAATGTAGACATAATATCCTATATACACTCTTAGAATAAATCTTTCTATTCATTGAGTTGAGAGAATGTAGCTGTATATTTGTCCCAACTATTTTGAATATACAGATACAAAATGGTCATTCATTTATATTCCACTTTTTTATTTAGTTTTGTTAGAGAAGTGTATTCCATGATAATGTAAATATTGTGTGTATGTGCATTCAGCAAAATATTCTATTGCACTCTAGTAGTCCATAATAGTAGTGGGTTTTCCGTAACACTGGCAATGTTAGCTTTACATTTTATACTTTGTTTTTATATTTTTCTGCTGCATAGCAAAGACCAAGATAAGACAAGACCTGCATAACAAGAATTGTAGCTTTTATATCTGATAAGGTCAGTAAGTCCCCTCAGAATTTATCCTGCAACCCTGTGCCGCAATTTGTAGATCCTTTGTCAGTGTCAGCCATGTGGATGAGTACGGCCATTGCTTGACCAATTTGTTCTCTGTGAAAGCCTGAGAGAATGTTTTCCTTCCATGTGACTCTCTGTAGCCACACTCTATCTACATCATCGATCACTTTCCTTTGTGGTCTCATAATCTCCTTGATCAGAAAATTTGGGACACACCTGAGTTACGTGATGTTACAGTACAGGTTCTTCTATGTACTGAGTCTTCATTGACATTGAAAGGCTAGGGCCAAAATGTTGGTTATCCTTACAGTTCTTCTGTTTCTCTGATTTTTGGTCTGCAAATGTAGGTTGTTAACCCTCCAGAAGAGAAGCTTATTTTTATTATTACCCTGCAACATAGGCAGTTGAGCTTAACCTCACTGTCTGAGTATCAAACATCTTAGGCATAACATGGAACATGTATTTTCCATGAAGTATTGATATGTTAAACTTTAAGTCCCTAAAGAATATGAAGAAAAAAATTAAAAACCCACAAAAATTTTAAAAAATAGAAATAAAATAAATTATTATATATTTTAGACAAAAAATTATGAATCTAACCATATACATCATTGTACCAGAACAGACCTGTGACATTTTTTTCTTGTCTCTTGTTTTCATTTATTAACCCCTTTTTTAAACAAACATATATTTGAGAGACAGTATGGCAGTAATTGGTATGTCATGACAAGCAGTACGTATTTAGTTATAGACAAAGTTAGTCACAAACAAAAATCTTTGAAAATGTGGTAATCACTACATTACAGATATGTTAATACTGTTGATGCTAGAAACTGAACTAAGGAGTAGACTTTATTAATTATAAATACATGACACATTTTCTTTCATATTTCAAATGAAATAATCTAAAGTGTTCATGTATATATATATATATTTGTATAATGTAAAATTAGTCAAAATCATATCTGACTTTGTTTCATAAATACAGTACGCTTTCTTTTGAAATAGAGAAAAAGGGCCACATGGAAAATGCCTTGTGAAAGAATGTTTTTCTCAGAGCGAGGGAAATGGCTCAGTAGAATAAGCGCTTCCCTGGCAAGTGCAAGGGCCTGAGTTCAATCTGCAGTTCTGTCAAAAAAAAAAAAAAAATGTGTTTCTGTCCACTTGCACAAAACAAAATCTCCCATTATGCTGAAGAAAGTTTAACTGACGAAAATAATATATAGCTCTGGAAAATTAGTTTAAAAAAGAGTGATTTTTCTGTCCTTACTAAATCATTATGAAAAAAATTAATAAAAATTAAATCCTAACAAATAATTCACTTTGCTTTTGTAAGTTGTTATAGGTCAGCAAAAATTTTGATTATCAAATAAGAGTATAAAAGCAATGATTACCAAAATGTGAGTTTGTTTATAGTAAAAGGCATAACAGTTACAGAGAGATAGCTCAGCTCTCTAAGCATCTACCTGGCAAACACAGGGCCCTGGATTCAATCCCTGGAACCACATGGTATGCTGGCCTGGTAAGCTGTGGGTACAGCATACCCACCACAGAAACCAGGTGTGGTGGTGTCTGCCTGCAATGCCAGTGCTGGGAGGCCGAAAACAGGAGAATCACTGTGAGTCTGAGATATGCAGTGAAACCCTGTATCAAGTAAACAAAATAATTTCAAAAAGATTTAGCAAGTTGTATTCACTCATAATCATAAAATACAATAAATGAATTAAATATTAAGTATCATTATTCACACAAAGAAACAACAGAAATCAAAAATCAAAAGAACAATGTCTACTTCAGCCTTTTACAGATCAGCATATTAACATGGGTTTACTTTTTATATGTCGTTTTTGTACTTTTCGGCTGGATAGTTAAGACCAAGATGAAGCAAGACCTATATAAAAGGAAATGTAACTTCTGTATCTGCCGAGGTCAGTCAAATCCCCTCAGGATTTACCCTGAACCCGTGTACCGCACTATGTAGTGTCAGACATGCGGATGAATCATGGCCATTGCTTGACCAATTTGCCCTCTGTGAAAGCCTGAGATCTCTCCATGTGATCTCCTTTAGCCACACTCATCATCAATCACTTTCCTCTGTGGCACTACAATCTCCTCGGTCAGAAAATTTGGGACACACTGTGCAACAACTTCTGGCATTGCCAGTCCTACAGATAACCTACTACTATTATGGACTATGTTTCTGAATTATGGATTATTTTTCTGAATTGATGTACATACAATATTTAAATGGCAATGGAATACCCATCTCTGACAAAACTAAACAAAAAAGGGCGATATAAATGAATGACCATTTTTAATCTGCATTTACAAAATAATTAGGATAGATATAGAGCTTCTTTCTCTTAATTCAATAAGAAGAAAGATTTGTATTAATAGTCTTTGGACAGGGTATCATGTCTGTATCTTATATCATAAATAACTACTACAAGACAATAATATGCAATGTATTAATTATTGTAACTGTCCTACCAAGCTGTTTTAAAACTGTCTCATTGCTATTTGTTTCTCAATAAAATTAATAAAAAAAGAACAAAGTCTAATCAAATATAAATGCAAAGGTACACTTGGAAAAATATGATGATATATTAAGTTATTACTGTTTTTAGATAAAAATAAAATAGATGAAAGGCAACTGAAAGAAATATAGAGAGATGATCAACACTTAAGTGATAGTCGTAGAATAATATTTTCCTGATAAATTAAGCATTTAGGCAAGACAATTTTTCATTAGTTCATCTAAACACTTTTGAATATTTTATTCTAATTACTCTGAAAGAGTACATAAAAATAATTCAGCAAAATGTGAATATCTGTGAAGATAAACAAGTGTAAATATTAATAATATTTCCAAGAAAATTAGTCAAGGAGAGAAATACCTACAACATTTAACTTTTCTTTCTTTTTTTTTTTTTTTTCAGTACTGGAGATAGAACTTGGAACCTAATGCTTGCCAGGCAGGTTCCTATGCCACTGTGCTATCTTCCAACTGTTTAACTTTTTAACATTAAAAAAAAAAAAAATAGAAACAAAGTTGAAACTGGTGCTTAATGAGTTACCATATCTGAAACAAAAGTAAAATAATGTTAGAATGTAATGGATTAAGTAGTGTCTTTTCACTTATTCGTAGTGATGAAAACTTCTAAGGCTGACAGGTGGGGTACTTGTTTGTACAGTAGCTGATAAGAAAATCAGGCATACTACTGTAATTATTTTCTGTAGTCCTAGAGAATGACTGGCCAATCCCATGGCAGGCGAGTGTTCTACCTACCACTCAGCTACACTTACATCCTTCTGTAAAATTTAGTTTGACTCAAATTCTTGCTAGATTTCCCACGCAAGCTTCCAATTTGACCCTTGTGCCTCAGTCTTCATAGCAGCTGGGATTACATATTTACTTCAAAGTGCCTGGGTCATATAATATCAAATGAGCTAAAATTCATTTACAGTGAAATGAATATTTCTTGTCTATCTTTCATCTCTTGCACTCTATCTTTATTCTTAAAGACACAAGGTGTAAAGTGGCTATTGCATAGCTCTGTCTTTCTATTTCTTAGATATAAGACTGAATATCCAGATTTGAAGAAGGAGCAATTTACTCTGACTCCTGATTCTCAGAGGATTCAGTCCACAACTGGTTGACTTCAAGACAGAAACCATATGGCAGAAGGGAGTGGCAGGGAATGTTTAGGTCATGATGGCCAGAAATCAGAACAGAGATGCAACAGAGAAAGTGGTGACAGATCAGAGAGAAGCTGGTATTCCTAGGGACCATCTGTCTTGACTAACTTAGCAGTGTCCCTGGAACAACCAGAGAGTCAATCAAATGGACACAATTAGGTATAATCACCACACAAATATCAATATTTTAATATTGCTCTTGAAAAACTAATCTGGTAAAAATAAGAGACTCAAGAAATAATAAGAATTTTAACCTAAAAGATCTAAGATAATCAGCGGAGAAAATGTGAAGCCTATGGTACTTAATTTAGACTTTTATTTAATATAATTACACAAATATTGAATTTGAATTTGAAACTATTTTTAATAATGTATTTTACTGTTTGAATATACCAAATAAATTTTCAGAGACATTTGCCTGGCTAAACATAAATAAAATGCTTTATATTATTGAAGAACCATTTCTTTACATGTGATTTATTAAACAATAAAAATGAATAAAATATTATTCTAGTTGATAAATGTTAATAGGTTTTTTTTTTGTCTTTTTAAAACAGGGTCTAGCTATACAATTCAGGCTGGTCTTAAGCTCACTTTGTAGCTCAGGCTGGTCTTGAACTCGTAACAATCCTCCTGCCTCAGCCTCCTCAGTGCTGAGATTACAGGCATGTACCAGCTTTTGAGGGTATATTATTATTCTATAAACTATACATACAATAGTCTTGTAAATGAGTGCTATATTCATCAACAAGTTAAAATGCAAAATAAAGTAGTGAATGAATATTCTTCTCAATCACAGTAGCTTATACAGGAATATAATAACAAATTTGGAAACAAATGCACAAAGTTTGAACATCAAAAAGATAAAGATATAAATTCCATTCATGATTTTTCTTTGAAAAAATAAAAATTGGAGATATGATATAAAATTATAGGCAGTTATTCAGCAGCATAAGAATGCCAGTCCTACACAAATTAATGCATTATTTCAGTGATATATCAGCCAAGTAAGTGGTCTTTTATTTTGAAAGTAAGAAAATATCATGTTAGTTTTCAAATGTAAGATTGGACATAATTTAACAGCTGATAATTTTTCCTTTATCCTTGAAAATCGATGCACAATAAAACTCTAATATGTGTCATTACACAACTAAAAGAAAGCTAAGTTTGATCTTCAATTAGTGTATGTCTGGGATAATGGTTTCACCTGAGTTATAAATTCTCTGTGATATATTTTTAAACACACTAGCAAAGATCATCAAAACAATATTTGACATAAATAAATCATCAAAGGTATCACATAGAATGTATTTTGCTCTCCTTTCCCACTGTTTACAATTTACATTTTTTTAAAAAGTGAGTCTTATCCTTTAAACTACCTTGCCATCTGTTAGTGAAAAAAAAAAGTTAGGCTCCCTTTAGTTATTTTCTTGGAAAGAAAAGTCTGGGGATACATGACGGGATGCCCGTGGCTGCACCCCCACTCTATCCTGTGGTGTCTTATGCTGAGAAGCAGATTTTCAATTCTACATCCTGAACGCACTTCAAAAAAGAAGAACCTTTCCTTTAAATTTCCTATTTAACTCTGAGCATTTTGAATTTTGTTTCTTTCTAAATGTGTAAGATATAAATTCATTTAAAAATATTTTTCATGGAATGAAATAAATATTTACATTAAATTTTTGGAAAATTTTTTAATTGCAAAGATTTCCTCATTAAAAAAGAAACAAGAAAAAATCACTTTCACACACACAAATATGATAAAATCCCAAATCTTCACAGACTGTAAGTTGTAAATTGACTATGTGTTATTTGGAATAAATATTTTTGGATTTTAAAACAGATAATTGCATCCTTACTAATTATGTTCATTCACAAAACACTAATGTAATCTCTTATGAGGTAAAGTAATTTTTTGTTTTCATCATTTACATGCTCTGTGTTTCATATTAGCTTTATGAAATTCTACATTATAATCAACTATTCAGGCCATTTAGAAGAAAACAGAGTCCCTATCTCTCTCTCTCTCTCTCTCTCTCTCTCTCTCTCTCTCTCTCTCTCTCTCTCTGTAGTTTGTTTGGTTGTTTTTGTTTTAGGGAAGTTAATATGTTCGATTTTGGCAGGACTCATCTTGGACTCACGGTGATCCTCCTGCTTTCAGGTTCCCTAGCACTGGGATTAGAGGCATATACCACCAGGCCTGGATTCTGACTGGCTCAAACTGCCCTGGAGATGGGGCTGGCATAGCATTTGGTGCCAAAAATTGAACTGTGGTCCTTGGGCTTGCCTAACTAGCCTAAGCAGGTGCTTTAGTCTGCTGAGATATCTTGCTCGCCCTAATTTTATATTATTAAGTAATTAAAATGTGTATATATTCATTCCAATCACTTCTCATACTTTGTCTTATTTTCTCTAATTTTTACATTATTTTCTCATATTTGGATATTGTACTAATTTGAACTTTATTTCCTAGGAATAAAGACAAATAGGGTGTATGTAAGCATAAAAATAGCATTCATCAACTCAAATCTACAATTTATTGCACAAAGAGGAACAAGAATGACCTTGTAAACATATAGTGCTAGGAAAAGCATAAATCAATAGATTTATTTAGGTCTGCAACAACTTTGTTTAAGCAATGAAAAGCAGGTTCTTTCAAAAGTCATCTTTATTTCATAAGATTTTATATTTATAAATGCACATATGTTCCTTTTCTCTCTATAGAAATTTTAAATTTTATTCTGAATAGCTTATAGTCTTAGAACTCTGAGAAGCTGAAGCAAGATGATAGTAATCTAGCCTGGGCAATTTGGTGAGAACCTGTCTCAAAATAAATTTTAAAAAATGACTGAGGTTGTGGTTTAAGGTGAAAGCCCTAGATTCAGTACCCAGTCTCTCTCTGTCTCTGTTGCTCCATTTCCATCTCTCTGTCTCTGTCTCTGTCTCTGTCTCTGTCTCTGTCTCTCTCTCTCTCTCTCTCTCTCTCTCTCTCTCTCTCTCTCTCTCTCATACAAACACACACACATACAAACACATACACACACAGACACACACACACATACTCACACACATGTATATTCATGAAAAGGGAATCCATTTTTCACTTAAAGTTCATAAAAAAATGTTTTTGGAGAGCAGAGGCTTAGGTATGCGTGATGATTATACATGGCTGCTTTGCCTATACACTGCTTGATGACCCTTGTTTTTACATTTTCTGTGACCCACAGTTACTGGGAAGTCAAAATCATCAAAGATGACTTTCTTCACCATGCAGGCTTTCTCATTTACATATTCAGTCTGGCTGGGGATTAGCATCTGCCTTGTCCCCAGGTAATGCCACTGTACTCGTGTAGGGTATTGCCTTTGTTTACATTCAGCCACAGAGAGCCAAGGAGGAGTGTAGAGAAAGCAACAATCCTGGATACTTAATATGTATAGGCTCAGCGATGACACACAGCTCACCTGGTACTTCAGGGTGGTAGGTATATCTCAGTAAAGATGAGTATAAACTCTCATTTTAGATTCTTGTCTCTATCTACAAAAACCTGAATGTTTTTCATAAAGAACAACTACCTAAGCACTATAGTAATTATGTCCTGTGATGACCCCTATCTTGACCAAAGGAATATATTGAGATTTGATTCAGTGGTCTACACTGTTGAAAAGGTGATTATACTGCTTCTAAAAGACATTGATTATTTATGTTTTTCTTATGAAGATGAGAATTTAAATATCTGTAGAAAATGGACTACAGGCTAAGTTTACCAAACAGATTCTACTGGGACTGTAGATCCATCTTATAGTCATATCACTAAGCATTACATATGTAGTCAGCTCATTGATACTTGCCATCTGCGTAACTTATATTTTGATTATCTGACCCGAGATGTAAAAGCTCTCCGATTGTGGATGGAAAAATTAAACTGAAACTGTCCACTTCCTGGGGAAGAACATAGCTTCTCTATAAGTATGTATACATTTCTTGAGAAACATGTTGGGACATGTCACTTAATCCTGAAAACAGACAGAAAACATATTTAACAACTCCTTCTGCAGCTGAATGACCATTGTAAGATATGTTTTGACAAAAAAGCAACCTAACAATTCAGAGAGGGCTGTCTTTTGTCATAATATGGCAATAAGATATTTTTTACTCAGTTTGAGCACAAGACAGCTCATGAGTCAGGAGCCTAATAATCTGCTGTAGCTCAGTAGTCACACATAGCCCTCCCTCAAAGCTGAAGAAAAGCAACTACTTCCTCAACTCACATTTCTGTGTGGTGAATGAAGGGCCCCATATATTAGCTAAAGGAGATGTAAACCCCAAAATCACTAATGAATGAGCTAATTATGAAAAGCTTGACATCTGCATTACTACCCAGGTAACTCTGATGGAATAACAGTGGAACAAAAATATTTCCCAGTGGCCAGAGCTGCTAACAGTACTTTTTGTGATATCAGATATGGCTCCACGTGTATATAGGATTTTATCCAATGACAGGACACGTGGAGAAAATAAAAGACAAGTCAGAGACAAGCTGTTCTAGGAGAGAGAACGTGGATGAGTGGCATAAGGAAATTGCCACCGAGTCCTAAAATATGTACAAATGATGGTGGTGCTCCAAACTAAGCAGCACTGCAGAAGCATCACTGGCTAACCGAGCAGAACGGTTGGCATTCAGTACACTTCCCTACGTGTTATTTTGAGTCTGGTATGGCAGGCTCACCTGTAGAATAATCACGGTTTTATTATGAAGATCAATTATTGCAGGCTTGGGATTAACATGAGTCATTCTGCTAAGGTCTGAGCAGGACAATGACCCTTAGAAAAAGCAAGAACCAGACTGATTAATAGTGTTGCCTTGTCCTGTGAGTTCAAAGAGTTCTGGGCAATTTGTTCCAGCTTGTCAGAACTGTTTATTGATAACAATAAGATTATGATTTGCACCTGGTCTTAGTGAGCCCCAAGAGGATTCTGCTGTTAAAAATAGTTATGCAGTAAAATTATGCTACACTGGGAGAAGAAAGTAAGTCCTTGGCCAAAGTAGCATTTTGACATCACTATTTCCAAGGTATTCCATACATACAATCATGGTTTCTGACACAACATACACACACACACACACACACACACACACACACACACAAATCACAAATCCATGGCACCTAAGGCAATATAAACGATGAAATTTTAATCAGAGCTCACAACAGGTAACTCTGGATCTCCTATCATGACTATTATTTGCTTATAATGCATCTGCTTACTTTAATTCTATAACTAACAAGCAGTATCTTCCCTGTAATAAAATATAGTTTTGAGTATTTTCATTTTGTGTCCTTCGAATCTTTTTTTACTTATGCAATCCTTAGCTATGAGTTGCCAGAAATAGGGCTTATAAATTGACTCAGCAATACAAAGGTTGATTTACCTAAATCCATTTAAATATTTATTATTTGGAATTCCAAGTGTGCTATGAAAAGTCATACTCTGAATCTCTCATGGAACATTATTTCTTGATTATAATAATAAGTGATTGGTGGCAAACACACTACATAGGCTATTCACTTTTCTAGAAGAGCTAAGAAGTTAACATTTGCAGACACTTACATGTATTCTAGATATGTAATTGACTTTCTTTCATAAAGAGACTTAACCAATAATATTCATCTTTGATTTTCAGAAACCTTCCCAAGATGTAGAATCTATATTAGTTCTCTATCACTGCACTGCAAAGGATCACAAATTTAGTGGATTAAATTGCCATCCGTTATGGCTTCTGTTTAGATGTCCTCCCAAATCTTCAGGAGCAACAGGTGGGGATTTTAGAGGTGGCTGAATCTAGGCTGTATGAATATGAATTAAGGGTATGTGATCATTGGATTAGTCCTTTGATTGACTTAGCATAGTTCTGAGTGTATAAAAAAGGAAGCCCCACCTTGGACATGAGTGACACCATCGTAGGCTTGTAACATGAACGGAATATAAGGAAGGGATGAAAAGTAGGCTGTCTTCACTTTCTGCTTGCCTGGTCACAGACTGTTTCTCACTTCCCACACCCGTCAGTCATGCCATTCTGCCTTGGATCCAGTTTTCTGTAGACCAAAATACTCTACAAACTGTGAGATAAAATACAGTTTTCCTTCTTTTACTTATGGGTGTTGAGTACTTTTGTTCCAGCAACATAAAGGTAACTCAGCATTCAATTATCATCTCATCATTTCTGTAAATCTAAAGCTCAGGCATATATCATCTGGAATTTCTGCTTATCGTCTTACAGAAGCTGAAATGCAAGTGCTGATGTGCTCCTTCCTGGGACTTAGGACCTTCTCTGTGCTCGTGTGGCTTTGGCATAAGTCAGGTCTGAATAAAGACAGTAGGAAGACCACATTGTTGGTCAACTGGGGTTACATTCAACTCTTGCAAATTCTTTGCCATTTCCTGCTTCATGGTGCCATAAAAAGATAAATTTCTTCTTAAAGTAAAGCAACAGTACTTTCTTCTTCAACAGTAGTGTATCTGTTGCATTTTCCACTGTCATTAACTTATTTTGTGGCTGATACCTATACCTACATTTTAAAACATTCATCCAAGTAGGAAGCCTACTTGTACTTAGATAAGGGTGTTATTATTTGACGAAACTGCTATCTTGTGTTTTCGTTTCTTTCTTGGTATCCGGAATTGAACTTAGGTTCTTATGCCTGCTAGGCAGGTACTGCACTGCTGAGCTACAATCCTGGTGAGGAAGGTCCTCTCTTGATTCTTTGACTTATGGCATGAAGGCCATCACTGTCGGGATGAGAAAGAGAAATGATGACATCACTTCTTTCCTTGATGAGAATATAACGTCTGCAGTGGAAATTTATACCTCACAGGACATTCTGCAAAAAGCATGTAGGTAGCCATAAGATAAGAGGACTATATGTAAATTATGTTACATGTATATCAGAGTAAGAATCTTGCAAATCACCCTAGATTTCTGCTCAAAACCATATGCCAGAAAGCATTTTATGAAACAAGAGGACTCATTTAATAGCAAAATAATGTGAACATTGGCCCCTTGCTGTAGAATCAACTTGCTGTTCCTGCAGTGAAACAGCTGTCACAGAGACCTGTGGCAGCCTTCTAAATATATAGCTAAAACAATGCTGAAAAGAAGTCCTCAGAAGAGATAATTTTTATCCTTCACAGTTCATAATGTACTTCAATCAGCTTTCATATAGCTCTGCATTTTCAGCCAAATAAAATGGGTCTGGAAACCAGGTGGAAGTTGAGTGGTCTTACTTACCATCATTCCAACTGATGCTCAGGTGTATTCATGGTTACCTGTTTTGTATTCCTAAATTTTATTCCTTTAGACAGGACTCAGTTTTGCTGCAGGACACAGAAAATGACCCCATCAGTTACAGCTACCACCTGAACACTTCTTACTTCTTAAGCTGGGAAACAATAGCACTTGTGAAACAGCTCTAATTATGGTTGACAAAACTGTCTGTGATTGGTGGAAAAATTTAGTACTGTTCAGTAAATTCAGGTGTCTTTATGTATATATTGGTTGAGATACAGATATAGATATTCACATATAGATGTGTGAGTATATATGTATATATAAAACATGCTCTTTGAGACACTTCCTAACAGCTCATTTGTCCTCTATTAATAAGTGGACAGTTGCAGTGATATACCTCAAAAACATGACTTCTCAAGGGTTCATACTCCATGGGAATTTATGTATAAGTGACCTCAGAAGTGTTCCAACAAAACACACAAGGGGACTGATGAAAGTGACAGGAACTTAGGATAGAAAGCAGCAATAGAAGATGAGCTCTAATTTTAGTCATGATTCCAACTACAGCAAAGAGAGCTATAGATTTTTCTGCTGACCATCCTCTTACCTTTTTGGAAGAAAGGCCCAAGGGTAACACAGAGGATCTGTTCCTGGAAACTATGCAGTATATATCAATAACCATGACTCACAAGAGATCAATAAGTGGTAATCACCATTAAAATAAGACTCACTACTTCCACAGGGTGCATATTGATTAATTGCCAACGGTCTGTTTTTGTGGATCTACATTTCACATTTCCTAAGGTTTGGTCAATTTCCCAATGACTGAGCAAGGGAGTGGTACACAGCAAAGTCAAATCTTCAAGATGCACCACTCTTGATAGGTAACTTTAAATCAAGGACTAATTGCATTATTTGAAAGTTCCATAGGCAATAATGATACCATGTAAGAATTTTTTTTTTATTCCTTTAAACTAAATAATTCTCTTTTGGTGAGTCTCAGATACAGGGCATTTTCAAGGCTCTTCTTGCCTACTCTGGACAACTTTTTAAAAACTTTTGAATGAACATTGATGTGAGGGTTTATTAGTAGGTGAAAGAGAACTCAGGAGTTCCATCACTCACACATACACCCCTTTAATTAACACTAATAAAGTATAATGTGGGGATAACACAGCCTGAAAAGCAATACAAAGGCAAGTATTTGACTTTAATTAAACTTCAATTTGAAGTTTGTGTATAGCTGCTGATGTCACTGAACTGAACAATAGTTGGGGCACCTATATGCATAAGGACAAGGCCAGGTGGACAATACTTGACTCTACTAACTAAAACTGCTAGCTATGATGTTTTTTCAACCAATTTAAAGAGTTTACATTATCCTGAAGCGTGTGTCATTACAGCTCAGTCCATCATGCTGCTATAATTACCAGTTACTAATCAACTAGGAATTAGGAAAAAAATACGATGGTGATTGCAGTTGCTAGTTCAATTGATAGTAATTTAAGTATTTGCAAGGATGTTGATATATAAAATTCCAGTTAACAATAAGAATTTTTACGAAATAATTAAACTCTTAAATATCTCACAGGTTAAAGAAAGAAAATTGTTAAATCTCCTTTCCAAACCTAAAATTTTGCTTTGGTCAGCACTATTTACTATCTATGACTTTTATAAAATCAATGTATTAAAACCTATACTTTTAAATTTGATCTATCTCTTGGCTTATTTTACTTAAGTTCAATAAAATTGTATTTTTAAAACTTGATTGCTTTCCTTTATCAGTTGTCATCTCATAAATTTGTTTTGAAGGCTAAGTATATTGAAAAATCCCAAACTGTCTAACACCAGAATAGTTTCTCTATGGAGATTTTCCTGCAGGTTCAATCTAAAGTGCTAAATACTCTCACACAGTACTTCAAAGCTTCCATCTTATGATGATCTACTTTTCTCGGCATACATTATCACTATTCAGGGTTATTTGTCTTCTTTTTCTTTGCTTTAGTATCTAACTTGGTAAAAATATTTCTACTAAATTCCTAAGACACTTGAAAAATATGAAGTCATGATTATTGAATGTGAAAATGTGATGAGTAGCTGAATATTAATACTAACTTCCAAAATATTTCAAAGTGAGAAGTAAGACATCATTTTAATTGTCTTAACAATAATTGCTGCTAAATTTGTGTCTTGATTACTTTTGTCTCATGGCTGAGACAAAACACCCAAAGCCAAGTATTAAGGAAAGAAAAGTTTATTTAGCTCTCAGCATGTATAGGTTTCAGTTCATATTTGGCTGGCTCCAACGCAGTGTGGCATGAGGCAGAGGTCATCAGTTCATGGTGCTGGAAAACAGCAAAATAGCAAAAGCAAAATGGAGGACCAGTGAAGAGCAAGACACTCTCTCTTCCTTATATTGCATGTATGCTGTCTGCCCCAGGGTGGGTGAGTCCTCACAGCCATAATGCTAGCATTGGACCATGAATCAGCTACAACCTCTAAAATCCAGCTTCCATGACTGCACAAGGCTTTGGGGAGTGTTGTGCTTTGGGTTTTTGCAAAGTGAACAGTGCAATGCAGGATACAATTTATAAGGTATTTTATAAAGAATCACCCAAAGAATCATATAAAAGAGTGCAAGAAATCTAAAGACCAAAGAATCCAGCTGAGAGTCTGGCCTGTATGAATCCAGCTGAAGAGCTAGAGCATATGACAGTGCTTCTCCCAAGTGCAGTTGGAGGGCTAGAGCCCATGGCAATGTCTCATGAGTGAGCACTTCACAGATCTGCACTGGAAAGGCCCAAAGGTCAGTGGCAGAAGCTAGAAAGTCTGTGCTAGTGGGATGAAGCATCTGTGCTAGGAGACGGAAAGATCTGAACTGGAGCTAGAAAGCAATGCTCAAGGTGAGAACTAGAGCTTCCCCAATGTTACCACTGCCATTCTCAGCAACAGGGAGGTCTCCAGCTCCTCTAGCCATGGAGAAAGCTGGGTTCCCATCAGGAAAGCCAATGTGACAAGCTTCTCCATGAGGATTAGCAGTATACCATCTTCCCCTTCAGAATCAGGAAGAAATTCTTAAGATGAAGAACAAAGCTCACAAAAAGTAAACTATAGCCATTCTCAGCAAAGTAAGAATGAAGTAACGAAGAAGGTCCTAAGCTCCTCCTCACACAAGACCAACTAAATTTATCAGGAAAGCCATCATGAGAAGGTCTTCCTTCCAAGGGAACAAGCAGCTTCTAATAGTTCCAAAAGTTTCTCCGGACAGCTGCCCTAACAGCCTGCACAATTTCCGTCTCGTGTTTTGCCTCCCAATGCTTCATGCAGTCATTGGCAAGACTTCTAAAGGTTGTGTTTAATTCATGGTCCAATGCTGGCATTATGGGTGTGAGTGCCATACCTTGGGTCAGAGAGCCTGAACACATTATAAAGAAGGGAGGGCAGCTTGCTCTTTGCCTCTATCTCTGACACTTACACCACCGCTCCTCCCATTTTGCTGTTGCTGTTTTGCTGTTTTTCAGTGCCATGAACTGTTGCTTTCTGCCATGTGCCACTCTGTCTTGGAGCCAGACAAGTATGGGTTGAAACCCCCACAAACTGTGAGCTAGAGCTAACTAAACCTTTGCTTCCTTAATTTTAGTTCTCTGATATTTTGTCCCAGGAATGAGAGAAAAGTAGCAGAGGCACAGACTTTCATCAGCTTCTTTAGTTCTATTCTACCTCTTATATTGCTGGCAACTATCCTCAGGTGGACCTTCCATGCCCAGCACCACACTAGTTCTATAAAGCTGGGAGTAGCAAGATTACCACCAGTTAGTGGTCTGTTACAGGGGGACGCGTATACATAAACCTTAACAGTTTCACGTTACGCTTAGAGTTATTGCATTGCTGTTTCTTAACAGCTGAAAAATGTAAGAACAGTCTGCATTCTTACTTTAGCTTTCCTAGTATAATGTCTATGTATTTTATGACATGAAGAAAAATTATTTGAAGTGCACCGTAACATTTTGTTTTCTGTTTTGTATCTGTTCATTAGTGATTAACTATTCTATTCTCAATAATTTAATAGGATTATTTATTGCTTTACTGTGTCACAAATAAAGACAATATAAGTGAGTTGAAAAGTATTCCAAGAGAAATTACAAAATTAAAAATTTTTCATTTTCCAGTGTGTTAGGTCTTTGCTATCACTGAGGATGGCTGAGATTCTCTGATCCATACTCTGACAGGCTGGCTTTAGGTTTTCAGCGGGACTTACGCAGGACACTGCTAAGGGATGCAGGCCCTCAGCTGTATTCTTTGAGTCTCTCGTGTGTTGAACAGATCTCTCCCTCTTTTGTGAATCTATTTTTCGTGTGTTACAACAGTCACATATATTATGTAACCTTTATGATATCTTTTCCCTTATAAACCTTAATTGCAATAAATGTCAATTAGAAACTATCTAGTAAATATAGTTCTACTTTGCTACAAAATTTTTAAGTTTTTAATAAAATATTAAAAGCATTCCTAATGAAAGTATATATTCAAGTTAGTTATGACGTCTTAGCTTATGTATGGTCTACAAAGTAGTTAAGAGAACTGCCTAAACACAGCATTATTTTTAATGAGAACAAAAAAAAAGAAATGATATATTTATCTCAAGTATGAAACACAGATGAAACAAATAAATAATTGTTCTGCGTTGTGGTGGAAAAACTAATAAACAAGTTGCAACAGCCAGCTGATCTGAATCAGTGTGCTCAGAGTTATTTCCATGCAGCTTATTAACTGCTGAAAAATGTAAGAACAGTCTGAGTCAGTGTAGTGCTGCTGGGCGTGAAAGCCCACCTGAGGACTGCTGCCCATCATATAAAAGAGAACTGAAGGGAAAGATGCGCCGTTGGTCTTCTGCAGAAGCTTGTCATGTGGCTTTCCTGAGATGAACTCAGCTGTTCTCATCAACAGAATGTGTTAGGTCTTTGCTATCACTGAGGCTGGCTGAGATTCTCTGATCCATACTCTGACAGGCTGGCTTTAGGTTTTCAGCGGGACTTACACAGGACACTCCTAAGGGATGCAGGCCCTCAGCTGTATTCTTTGGGTCTCTAGTGTGTTGAACAGATCTCTCCCTCTTTTGTGCATCTATTTTTCGTGTGTTACAAAAGTCACATATATTATGTAACCTTTACAATATCTTTTCCCTTATAAACCTTAATTGCAATAAATATCAATTAGAAACTATCTAGCAAATATAGTTCTACTTTGCTACAAAGTTTAAGTTTTTAATAAAATAAGCATTTTCATATTAAATAGTAAAAGCAGTATGGGAAGTGTGCTTGGAATTTAGAACTTTGTTTTGTAATTTTGTGATATAAACAATGCTTATTGCTTTTACACAGTAATTTTAAGTCTATATTAGAGTTTGAAAATTAGGGAGATTACAGAAAGATTGACCTTGAACAATTTACATTAGAGAAACTGCCATAAAGGCATAACACAGAGCAGATGGTATGGGATAATTTTCTACGATGCAGTCAAAGACTGCGAAAAAGGTTCTAGCGCTTGAAAATGATTATATCCATATTTACATTGCATCTGCCATGCATGTTTAAAAGTAATTCGCCAAATTTTCTCAGTTGCAGGATTTTCTAAATTGCTACACAATTTGACCTACTAGGTTTAAGCAATCATATAGTTACACTAACTAGTTTGGTTAATTGTACAAAATACTTGAATAGAGAAAGGTAAGCTTTGCTTCTAACATCAACATTATTGACTAATTGAAACCTTTAAATAATACATCAACACAATAGTTTCTATTGGTCAGATTTGTTTGCTGCCCTGGACTGACTCTTCCTATCGCCTTCCAAATTCGCATGTTAAAAACCTTCCTTGCAAATACCAATGGCTTCCGTCGCTGAGGTGCAATTGGATTCAGAGGTCCCTGGAATGGCTCCTTCACAATGGGACCCAGGTTTCATGTCAGGCATGAAGCGTTTCAGTTTGTCTCTTTCCACAGTGTGTGTAGAGCAAATAGGCAGCCCTCCATAATCTCGGCCAAAGCCCTATCAGACCCTGAGCACTCTGATGTTTTCACCTTGTACTTTGAGCCTCCACAAGTACAAGAAATAACTGTTTGATGTTGAAGGCACTGAGAGTGTGCATTCTGTTCGCAGAAAAACTAAGAAAGATGGTTGATACTGAGATTTAAGTGTCCCCCAAAGGCCCATGCATTCAGAAGTGCCACCAGATCAGAAGCAAGTCATTGTGCCATTGTCATTTGTTAAACAAATGTTATCATGTGGGTGATGCATAGTAATTGTATTCGTATTGGGGCACCTGTGTGCATACACATCACATCATGATCTTTCCACCTCTGCTGCCCTTGACTGTCTTTCTTGTTCCCTCGTCCTCCTCATCCCCTTCCTATATCCACAGAGTTTACGAGCTGTTTCTTGCATTTCTCTTTTATTTTGCTCTTATTTTTACCAATGATATAAATATTTAATGTAGATGGATTTCAGTTTTTCTATTAACATAAATATGCAATGAATGTCCTTTTTCAATTTTTATTTTTATTAGTGCATGTTTACAGTACATAATGATTACATTCATCATGAGCATTTGGTACATGGGACTAACAAATCTTAATGCTTTTTATGTCTCCTCCTCCTTTCTCTTCCCTCTCACTCCATCTATTTTTCTCTTTAAAGTTTTATACTTTGGACCTTTAGTATTAGTGTATGCAAATATGTAATACTTAACCATCTCTGCATGATTTATTTCACTTAGTGTCTTGGCCTCAGAATCCATAGAAGTGCAATGCAGTGTTTCATCAGGATATTGGTCCTATAACAATGGAGTTCAGAGATCTTCAGAAGAAATTGTTAGGGTTGGAGGGTTTTGCCTTGAAACTCGACAGTATAATTTTTCTTCCTTTGTATTTATTTATTTTAAATTGACATTATATATTTTACCATGGAAACATGATACTATATATGTATCTTATATGGATACACATTTTAACCATTTTAATTAAGCTATCAAATGTTTTAAGGGCCAGCCTGATAGCTCAATGAACTAAAGCATCTGCTTAGGCAGAGCACAGAGGCTGGGGTTCCATCCTTGGCATACTATATGGGCCTCATGCACAGGGCACCCTGAGACTGAAATGGAGACAGGGCATGGTGACACATACCTGTAATCCCAGTACTTTGGAGGCTGAAAACAGAAGAATCACTACGAGTCCAATCTATATAGTGAAACACTGTAGACCCTGTAGATCCTGTGCTAAAGACAGAAAAAAATAAATTTCATATATAGTTATTATTTTTCAGATGAAAGGCAATACCTTCAACTTCTTTTATAATTTTGAAGAATACAGTATTTGGGTCAGCATGAATTTCCACCAATGAGTAAATATATAGGGTTTGTAAGTATAATGGAATACATCTTATCACAAAATAACTTCTTTCCTTTCTGTCTCTACATTGTTTAATCCTTAAGTTCTCTCTTTCCATTTAAATATGTTATACCTTTCAATTTTTATTTCTTCTTTTGAGTTCACACACTAGGGAGAAAATATGATATTTACAAATGTGGGTCTGACTTATTTCACTTATGAGTATAGCTTCAAGTTGCATCTACTGTCCTATGAAGCCTCCAAAATTATTTTTCTTATATTTGAGTAATACTCCATTGTATAAAAAGTCCACATGTTTTACATCCATTCCTTAAGTGATGGGCATTTTTCCCCCAAGATTTATCTATCCCAAATTGTGTTGTTATACACACAGGTGTACATATATCACTATGATATGATGTTTTCATTTCTTTTGGGAAAATTCACAGAAGGGGGATAGCTGGATTGAATGGAATTTCCAGTCCTATTTTTCTAAGGAGTCTCCACACTGATTTCCATACTGGTTATTGTAGACTACATTCCCATCAGCAGTAGAGAAAGGTTCCTTTTTTCCCAGCAGCCTTGATCCAGGTGGCTGACACTAACAAAAGATCTACAAGGCACTATACGTGGTTTCAGAGTAAGTCCTGAGGGGATTTGACTGACCTTATCTGATAGCAAAAGTTACATTTTATAGTTATATAGGTCTTGCTTTAACTTCGTCTTAATCATCCAGAAGAAAAGTGTATCCACGAGGTATAAAAAGTAAAGCTGTATTAACATGCTGAGCTGTAAAATGCTGAAGTCAACAACTTGGGACAATTGTCAGTTGTGGTGGTAACACCCTGCTATTATGGACTTTTGGACCACATTGGGTTATTTTGCTGAATTCAAGTACCTACAATATTTGGACTGGTATCAAGTATGAAAAAATCCTTTAAAGACTTCTCCAAATACAGCTTCTGTAACAGCAATGGAACATCTATCTCCGACAAAACAAAACAAAAAGGGGGATATAAATAAAGGACCATGTGTAGTGAAAAAAATATGTATGCATAAACAAGATAGTTAGGATAGATGTACAGCTACTTTCTCTTAGTTCAGTGAGAAGAAATGTTTGTACTAATAGTGTTTAGATAAGATACCATGCCTACATCTTGTCCCCCAAATAATTACTAGGAAGACAATAATATGCAATATATTAATTAACTGTCCTACTAACCTGTTTTGAAACTGTTTCATTGCTATTTTATCTTTTTTGTCATTAAAATGAATAAAAAATTTAAAAAAATGAAATTTTGCCATTTTTGACAACATGAGTGAAACTGGAAGCTATTCTTTCAAGTAAGTGAGGAGAAGTATGACAAGAGTGTCACTGCACACTAGTGGATAATTAAAGTTGTGGGGCCAGATTAAGTTTGGAGGAAGAGAGCCATAGTCAATCTGGAGGCCAATCCTAAGTGTTTTAATTCAGTGATGTAGCCAAGACACTGACCACATAATCAGGCTATAATTCCATGCTTGAGTTTTAGTAATCTCAACTGTTTAAATTACCCAACCCTTGTGTTTTAATCCCTATAATCTCTTGCTAATTTTTCTTCTCAACTGACAATATTAACTGTATTAACTACTTTTCTTATTTTACCATTATTTAGCTCTATATCTTTAGAACCAAAGTTATAGTTCTGATGACTCTTGAATAGTATTTCAAATCTATATCTCTATCTTCTTATGTATGAAGTTGAACATGGAATCCATGCTACCTTTCACCCTCATATTAGTATATCTGTAAGAATGGTATCATATTTTTAGAAGTATATTAGTGTATTATATGACAAGAGATTCTTGGTACTGTATGTATCTAAGAAATATAGATTACCAAAGCCTGGGTTATTGCTCAAGTAAGCATTAAATGCCCCAATATATAAATAAGTGTTTGTATGGCAGTGTATACAAATATGCACATTCAGTTTTAGAAGCCATGCACTCTAAAGTTTTGTGATATTTTCATAAGTGCTTGTCATCAAAGTTATTCTTGATAAAATTATATTTTTGATACAATATGTAGTACCTTAGGCTAGCATTTCTGAGATTAGAATTTTCATACAATCATTTTTAAACAAGAAATTCTCGGTTTCATAACAGAACATTAGGATAGAAATAATGCACAAAAATATGGTTAAGGAAAAGTATATTATCAGATTACTGAAGTATGAATCCTGAGTAGTAATACTGTCTTCACCGTGGAAGACAAAGGTGACAAAACTATGTTGACTTATGAGTCTGAAATCTGGAAAATTCATATGCCAGCTCTTCTCAGTCTTTGAAGAATGTTTCAACAGTAGGACTGTAAGTAATTTTCTGGTTGTTCTAGCCTTCAAATTGCAAAGTCAGAATAGATTTATTGTCAACAAAATAACTCTTAAATCTGGACATAGAGACCTGAATTCCCAAAACTCAGGAAGACTGGAATAGAAAGAGCTCAGGTTTTACTCAAGTCCTGTAAATTTAATTACACCATCTCTTTAATAAAACATAGTAAAATAAAAACTAAGAATAACACTTAGATCACTGTAAAATTTTTGAATTAAATGACCTGTACTAGTGAAAATAGTGAAACCAATCATCAAACCCATGAACAACAACAATAATAGCAAACTCTTCCCATAATTTGAGGAGACATGGGGACTCTATTATGCTTCCATAGGGCAGTGCACTAAGAGATTGTTACCAGTAACACAAAACCCAAGCTGTCCTGCACATGCCGGACAAAGTCCTCTATGTAATCCCTAAATTTTCACTTCTTAAAGTTGTAACAGACTATTGAGAGTCACATAGACTTTTCAGAGTTGCTTCCCTGTTGAAAAAAATAAAATAAATGAATATTTCTCATTAATTTGAGCCTCATTTTTTAGCTTGTTCATTTTTAGTCATTATTGTTCTTTAATTTCTTGTTCCTGTTGAATAATTAATTAGGATCATAAAGATAAATATGAAGGTTGATTATCAGTTTAACAGGATTCAGAAACACTTAGCAGATTAATGAAGCAATAACCTGTGAAGATTCTGTGAAGATCTCTGAGAGACAATTGACACGATGTAACCCAGTGAGATAAGGTGGGAAGACTGTATTTCAATTTCCTGATTTGTAGCTATTAGATTGATTTTACTAGTTCTGTGAATAATGTTGTGAGTATTTTGACCTAGATTTCTTTAATAAAATGAGCAGTTCAATGAAATTAGTTCTACTTATTCAGAAACCAGGAGTGCATTTTTCTATTTTCTGATATCCCCCTCAGTCTCTTTTTACTCAGGGCTACAATTGTAAATAAAGGATTTTTTTTTCTTCATCTGTTAAGGTAGGTATTATGTATTCAAATTCTAAGATTATTGTTCATTATTACAGTTTCTTGATTTTTTTACACAGTGGGTTCATTGTTGGAGTACAGGAATACTGTTGATTATTTTATATTGATTTTACTAACACCTTTATTTGGTGAATTTATCAGTTATAAGAGTCTTCTGGTGGCATTTCCTGGCAGTGGATCAGGTCTTAAACTGTTAGGAATAATTCTACCCATTCCTTTATTATATATGTATCCTTTCTACTCCTTTTTTCCTTATCTGATTGCTCTCGATAAATTTTAAATAGAAGCCATGAGACTGAAAAAATGTGCCTTATTACTTATTTTACATGAAATAGTTTTACTTTTCTCCTATATCGCATGAGGGTAGTAGTAGATTTGTCATAGATGGATTATGAAGCTTTTGATATCAGGCTTTTTTACTCGGCCAGAGTAGAGTTTGGTCATCAATGGATGCCAGCTATTATTAGGTCGTTTCTAGGCCAGTGATATAGCTCAATGGTCTAAAGTACCCGTATAGAGAAGCTTAGGCAAGTACATGGCTTGCAGTTTAATCCTTGGCACCACATGCTGCACCAGCCCTGTCCCCAGGGCAGACTGAGCCAGTCACAAAAATAAATAAATAAATAAAAATAAATAAAGAAATGAAGTTTGTTTCTGATACATTGGGTTGATCATGTAATTGTTGCTTTCTGTTCAGTGTATGTGACACATGCATTTCTTGCTATATGTATGTGGAACCAACTTAACTTTTTGGGGATGAAATCATGACGTTTCATGGTCATGATTTATGATCCTTATATTGATTTATTTGTGAGTATATTCTTGATGATTTTTGCATGAGATTACCTTGAAGTATTCATCTTTAGAAATACTTATCTGGTTTGGAGATTGAGGCAAATTTTGCCTCCAAGAATGAACTTGGAAAAGTCCATTTCAATGTCATACAAATTTTGAGGAGTGTTTATATTAGATCTTCTCTGAAACTGGTGGATATTTCTGGTGTTTGGCTTTAGTTAGTTGGTAGAATTTTTATTACTTTATTATTGCCTCTATTTTAATTCTGGTTAGTGAAGTGAATCTCTTATAAAGATTTTTATAAATCTATGGTATCTTCCTTTATTGGTTACTTGAAAAATAAGTGTTCAAAATTAGTTTTTTTTTAGATTTGGAGATACAGATCAGTGGCATAATGTGCTTGCCATGCAAGGGCGGGGCGAGTTCTCTTTCTTTCTTTCTTTCTTTCTTTCTTTTTTTTTTTTTTTTTTTTTTTTTTTTTTTTTTTTTTTTTTTTTTTTTTTTTTTTTTTTTTTTTTTTTTTTTTTTTTAATTTGCGGAACCAGGGATTGAACGCAGGGCCTTGTGCTTGCCAGGGAAGCGTTTATTCCACTGAGCCATCTCCCCAGCCCAACTATAAGCTCTTGAGTTCAATCCCTCATACTGAAAAAAAGGAAAACTTCTTATAATCTTCTCAATGTTTTGCATTCTCTATTTTAATTCACTTTTTAGAAATATTTAATTGCTCCAAAACAAAGGCAAAAATAAAATTAAACCAAATTTTAAAGTATTTGGGCTGATGAAGTAGCCACCTAATGAATTTTTTCTGTCCAGCAAGATTTTAGGTCTATCTGATTTTACATGAGAATGTTGGGGTGGAAAGACACTTTTGAAAAATACATTTATCTCTTTTAATTTCTGCAAGCAGAAATGACCATTTGGGGCATCAGTTATTCTGTTTTGATTTTGAGACATCTCACTACATTGCCTGACTGGCCTCTAATTCCTGGGCTAGAGCAATTCTTCAGCTTGAGCCTCCTGAACAGCTCGGAACACGGGCACTACAAGGTGGGACCGCAATGTTCAGCATTCTACACCAGTCACAAGTATTCCCCTTTTCTTTCCTTCAGATGAGACTTGGTGACAGGCTTTGGCACATATCCAACTCTAGTAACCATATTTTACATATATACATGCATTCTTTATAGAACTTTCCACTTATCTGAGCAATAAATTCTGATAACTAAGTTCATTTATGAGTACCTATATTAAAGGAAAATTTTAGTTCTGCAACTTCTTAAATTCTGTAGTTTTATAAACATGTTCTTTTACTTGGAGTTAATTATGTGTTCAGGATAATAATGAATTGGGAACATTACCACTACATTAGTATAGACTTTCTGATGGACTGATGCATTCTAATAAATGTTTGGAGTGATTTATGACTGATTAAAATGAACCTGACCAGTGCTTCCATGTATACGCAGCATGTGGGGCTGTCAACTGAGATTTGCTTTGCTTCAGCATTGGATTGTTTCTCAGTTTTCATTATTACTTGGTATACAAGTGACATTCCACGCTTTCTACAGGCACTCAATGTACTCTATTGTTATGAAAACAATTCAATAATCTGACTTTTCAGTAATTAGTGTTTTTAGGTAGAATTGAGGATTATGTTCTTTACATAATGTTCAATCATCAATTTTCACAAGGGACAACAATCATTAATCTGGGCCAGACCTGGTTCCATCACATGGAACTTCAAAAATAGATCATTGTTTGCTCTCTTTAAGGAAAAATAAAGTTATTATCTAATAAAAATTGTTTGGGTTAAAAATTTATCTTGGTTATAATCTAAATCTGGATTCAGTATATCTGTCTTACTAGAACTGAGAGAAGAAAGTCAGGAATTTCATTTTGCTATGATCTGTAGTTTTGGTTTTGTTTTGTTTAAATAAGATTATTTAAAATTTAAGCTTTCTGTTTTCAGTGTGTATGGTCTAATTTGTTATTTTTTTGG
>PVKA01012837.1:0-56682 GCA_004027165.1 Ctenomys sociabilis
TAATTATTGAATCTGTGATATAATTCAGCCACATAAATACCTGTAAATATAATATCATGTATGCACCTTGTACAATACCAAAACATTATGAAAACAGTTTGCAATGTATATTTCATCGACTCTGTATGGTTATGGTGTTTTGAAACTGTCTGATTGACATTTGTATTTCAATAAAATAAAAATAAATGGAAAAAAAAATTTTTAATTGGAGTCACACTGAATTGATAAATCTTGTGAAAATTGATATCTAGTAATGAATTTTTGAACCAATAATAAGGTGTTCTTTAATTTCTCATAGCAATATTTTTATGTCTTCACCTATTAGCTTTGTAATGTCATTTCTGGGTCAGTTTATCATAAATTGCATTTTCCTGCTACTTAATAGTGAACTGTGAGTTTTAATGACTTGTGAATTTTGTGAATTGTTAATTTTAATAAACTGTGTGATAAAATTTCTATAGTTCTATAAATATTCTTCAGATATTTTTCTGAAGCAGAAAACATTTATTTATTTATTTATTTATTTGGACCTGTTTGTCTTCAATATATTTGCTAAGGGAATCCTTAGAACTTATTAAATACAGAGCCAGTTATTCCTCACTGTAGAACTGCTCTAGTCTGGAAACAAGGATCATTCATGGCCCAACAGAATGCATGCTCCTTTTTCCCATTGGAAGATTTTTCTCTTTTGTGCTCACACAAACACACACACACACACACACACACACACACACGTGTGCACTGACTATTGAATATTCAAGAGGACGCTATAGAGTTCTCTCTCAGTGCAGCTTTCTCTGCTGTGGAAATCTGCCCATGAATTCTAGTGTCCTCTTTCCTTTCAGACGTCCACGTCCATCTTCTGAACACAAGAGCTCTGGATTTGCACATGGGTTTCCCCACCTGTGCTGCAGTCTGGAGCCTCTGAAGGGATCAAGCTCTTTTTTTTTTTTTTTTTTTTTTTTGGCAGAACCACGGATTGAACTCAGGCCCTTGTGCTTGTCAGGGAAGCACATATTCCACTGAGTCATCTCCCTGGCCCAGGATCAGGCTCAACAGCAGGACTTTCCCAACACTGTCACCAACTAATCAATAAGTACCTGAAAAACATTGTATCATTTATTTTATTTCTGTTTTATTTTCACAAGGAAAAGTAAGCCTGGTTCCTATCACTCCCTGTTGGTAACAAACAGCAGTCTGAGAATATATTATTTTAATTAAATTGGTAAAAATGAGTAAGAACATTGACAGCAGCAGAAGTGAGCTGTGGAGAGCCAGCTAGTGCAGAGGACTAAGTGCCTGCTTAGTCAGGGGTTCAGTCCCTGGCACCACATGCTGCACCAGCCCCACCTCCAGGTGCACTGAGCCAGCCACTGAGACCTGGCATGGTGACACTTGCCTGTAACCCCAGAGCTGGAGAGGCTGAAAACAGGAGGGTCACTGTGAGTCCAAGCTGCATAGTGAGACCTTGTACCAAATAACTAAAAAGAAAAAAGAAGTGAGCTGCCAGAAAGAGGCAGACTTAGGAAAGTAGTTTTATAGCAGTCCCAAAGAGAGATCCACAGGCCTGGAAATTTTCAAAGGACTTTCATTCTTCCTCTGTCTTGATCACATCTCTGCTGTTTTGGATATCCTGAATATTTTGTCTGCCTCTGAGGTGAGATATACCACATTTCAAAGAAATAATGCTCAAGTTAAATTCGTGGGGGAGGGTACAGGATGGATAAGGAAAATTAGGAAGATAAAGGAACTTTTCTTTTAGAGGAATTTTAATGCACTGTTGAGGAGCATAGGCTCTGGAGGCAGCCACCCCTCCTCTTTGTAGTTTTCTGCATAAGTACTCACTAATAAGTATGTACACGCTGCCCTTGGCTAGTCCCTGACTTTTCATGGAAGAAAATCTAGCAGGGCCTCCCCAGCTGTAATCCCATACTCCAAACCTGTAGTAATGTACATTTCCTATGCATCAAATTTTTAACTGCAGGAAAGTCTAGTTACTGTTAAGCACTTTCATTTTCTAGTTTTGTGCCACTGTCAGGTTACTGAGCCTGTCTCACCTTCTCAGACTTTTTCAGTAGAGCAGCTGTGCCAACTTCACAAGTGATTGGTGATTGTGAAAATTCAATGAGATACTTAAATAAAATGATGGACACACTGCCATCCGTGTAGTGTAAGCTCAATATAAAAAATACACCACATCAGCAAATCAGGATGCATTTTAACAATGCTTCTTACACACATCCTCAGCAAACCTTTGCCTTAGTGGATGAGCACTTGGCCTTTGTGTGGCTTGTATAGCATTTTTATGTGCTTATATTTTCTATCCATTGTAAATGCCTCTATTAGCTAGTATGAGAGATGCATCATTTTATTAGACACTCCTTTGTATGGTACAACTATATATTTATTGTCAATGTTAGTTTTTACAATGTACTTACTACTTTAAATAAGTAAAATTTAAATGTATGTTTGAAACTTAGGTTAATCTCATTTTAATAAATTCATTTAATTTAATGACAATTGATTTAACGCAATTAGTTTCATATTAGAAGCTCTGGTTGGATTTTGACCTAAGTTGGCATATTGTGTAATTAAGCATGCACCTTACTAAAGTTGTTAGATATGGGATTTTAGCTCAGGAGGCCCTGTGGGATTTCCTCCCATGAAGAGGACCACTTGCAACATTTTATAAGCTTGGTTATTAGAGAGAGATAATTTATAGTTATAGATTTAAGAAAAAATTAATAAAAATAAAAAGTGTAAAATAATCTAAATGAATATGAACTCTGACATGGAAAATTATTCTATACTTACAAAATGTCAGGGAGTCATTTTCGGCAATTGTCCCTCCTTGATGTTTAATTAAAGAATAGTCTCAAATTAAAGGTCACAGTGAATTGAGTTTGTTTTTTTTTCCTAGATGATGGTCAGTAAGAATGTGTTTGGAAGCAGATACTAAGCCTATCTACAGTTTCAAAGATCAGAGAAAAGAGAGAAGGTGTGCTAAATCTGCTAGTCAGTCCTGGATAGGCAAAATATATTTTGTATAGTGTCATTTAGGAGAAAGAGACTGACCAACCATAGTGGTGTTAGGACAGACAGTGAATGTACTAGACTTCATTAAAGATCAAGTTTAGATCAAGAATACTACTGGAGACTATGTTGATAGGAACTATGAGTAGAGGAGACTCTCACTAAATCAACAGCATGCTAGGTACTGTAGTTGCATGATGAAATCCTTTTAGTCTTTCATAGGAAGTCCAAAATTAACAGCAAATATTATAATGTAAGCTTCCTATGATACCACTGGCTTTCTTCTTTGTAGCTTCCAATGTTGGACACTACAAACATCACTTCTTATGATGCCATTTCAGAAAACAAAACATTATCATCCTCAAATATCCAGGCCAAGTATCACATAGTCACCAAATGTGATGAGAAATGAACAGACTATTTAATACTTGGCAACAAGAAAAGAGTGTAGGACTCCTTGAAAGTTTTTGTGACTTAAGTGATCCTGAGGTTCTGCCAGCTCCAGCTGAGCGCTAAGAATAGAGAGCTTCAGGAGGTGCACATGGACATTAGCTTTTCATGCGATCCAGGTACTCAGCATTTCAACAAAAGCATGTAGAGCTTATGTGTTCCCCTCAGTTACTGACTCCAAACACATAATGTACCCACAAAATATTAGCAACTCATGAAATTCTATGCTTAGCTCTAATGTAACTAGACAAGTAAATATTTTTTACAATAAAATGAAAGAAAAGTAGTTGCTAAAAAGGTACTGCAAGGAAGTAGTGGATTTGTGTGCATAGTATTCATTAGATAAGCTCAACACACACATTCATATCTATATTCTGTGCTTCTGATATTTTAAAAATAAATAAAATATGTGTACACATAATCATGTACAGGTTGAGCATCTCAGGCCATTTGGCCTAAGTTTTGGATTTTGAAGCAAATGCTTCAGGAGCTTCAGGAGGTGCACATGGACATTAGCTTTTTAAATATCATGTCAGAATGCAAAGGGCTGGATTTAGGAGCATTTTGGATTTCAGATATGCAGATGAGGGATGCTTAGCCTGTGGATTGAAATACTTAATATATCTCTCTGTAGTCATAAAGACATACATTTACAATTGTTCAATCTAGTGCACACCTAGGAAGACCAACATTAACCTTCTAGTGGGCCACTCAATATATAATAACAAGCCAAAATTTTACCAAGGAGTTTAGAAATATTTAGATTTTGGTGTGTTCTTAAACTGGACATTAGGAATATTAAGCACCCAAGGAAATAAAGTGAATGGTTTCATACACTTTTACATTGTCCTGGAGAATTTAAATAAATACACAACGTACCTATTATTTGTGCAATAGAGTTTAGTTCTATTGCATAAAATCTTTCAAATGTCCTTCCTACCTAGTCACTTTCTCATCACTGGAACAAAATACCCACCAGGCATAGCTTAAATGGGGAGATGCCTGTTTTGGCCCATAGTTTGTAGAAGATTCAGTTCATAGTCGACTGGCTCCAAGGTAAGAAGAGCATGGTGGAATTGTCCCTTGGAGAGAGGATGCTCACATAATGGCAGATAGGAAGCAGACTGAGAGGAGGTACAGTGAAGGAGCTGTGCCCATCCCCAGAACACCCCCAGTAAACAGCCCCTAACAGGCCCCACCAACTAACAGCAAACTCAGCACTGAACTTGTTAATGGATGAATCTGTTTATGAGTGCTAAACCCCCATGATCCAATCACCTTTAGAAACAAACGACTTGTAATCAAGAGAGTTTTCACAAATAAGATTAGCTGTAAAAATAAGATGTCAATACCTGACATGGCATTTAATTAGGGTCTAGGCCCTGAAGAGTGGAAATCTTTTCATTTTGGAAAGTGGTATACCAATTTATCATGTGCATGTCCCTTCCATTGGCTGCTTCTCTTCTGATTCCCTAATAGCTGTCTTTGTGCTTGCACTATATCCTGAACTCGTGTTATAACCACATAGATTCACATATCTCCCCTTGTGGATGAGACAAATAAGATATGTGTGCAATGCCATTGGACAGTATTTGCAGACAAGAGGATGTCTGGTTTTTAAATACTTCCCTTAAAGAAGTTCTGTGGCCTCCATCCAAACCCAGGCCACTGTATAATCAGACAGTATTTCTTAAAGATTATGTGCTTGAAACTGACCATGCTATGATTTAATGTTACTTATTTTAACCATCTAATAACATTTTCCATTTAAACTTTTAACTTCGCATTTTAAATTTTAACTTTTCTAAAAACAGCATCTAATTACTGTTTCCTCTGTACCTTTCCCATTCCCTCTGATTCACTGTATCATTCTCAGGTTTATCTTGCTGAGTTTCAATTTCTTTTAGCTCTGACCTTGTCTTTCACTGTCTCTAGCAGCCACTTCTATGAAGAGGTCCCATTCTTACAGGAAGAGACCTCTTGTTCTATAAGGAAGTCCTTGCTTTCGAACTGGCTTTTAAATTTCTTCCAAAGTGGCCCAGCCTTTTTATTTCAAAAACCTAAGGCTCAAATTGTAATACTCTTGAGTGAGATTACCTGGTTAATTTACATTTGATTCCATGGTATAAATAACTGAGATCAGGCCCCTCCTAAGAATGCCTCTAATGTACTTGGAGGTACACTGAACATCTATGAAGATGGTTACACAATACATCAAGAAATGTACAAAGAGTATTAAAAGTACTAAGAGCAGGGGAAAATCCCCTTTACCTGGGCTGGTCCTTGGCCCACATTAAATTAAAATGCTGTGAGATGTGTATTATTAGTTTTTTATATGTGGTTTTAGAGATTTAAAGTGATTAGAATTGATTTCCTTGGGTTCCAGTATTTTCTTCCTCCACTGGACTTCCTTGAAGTTTTCAATAGTTTTTTCAGTTAATGGATGTGGTACCAGATAACCCAATATCATTCTCTCTTGACAAAGGCCAGGAGTAGTCAGGGAGCCATGCTGACTGTCCTTTTAATCTCTAGCCTCCTAAACTAAGTCAGGGATTGCCAGACTTTTTTGTGTACTTCCTTTCTCTTGAGGAAGTTTTTAAAAACTGCTGATGCTTGCATTCTATGAAGAGTAATAGAAAATGATCTACAGGCAAGAGGCCTGCATGCTTGTGTGTTGGAAACACTCACCAGGAGATTCGGACACATGGTGACTGTCCAAAACTGAAGCTCAGCACTTCCACACACTGGAGCCCCCATTTAAAGCAGCCAACTTCATTTGCATTCAGAGCAATATTGCTCAAGAATTCTCCCCTAAGCTGCACTGAACACTCCAACTCTGGTCCTCCTGTCAAAAAACAAGGCAATTTCATCCATATAGTACCCGTGAAAGAGTATGAAATATGACTGCTGCTTCCAAGGAGAGTCAATTTGTGAGAATCCACTAAGGTAATAACAAAGTTCCGCATGTGTCTAGATCTTAGTCAAATTGAATATTAGTTGTAAAATGAACAACATGGCTATCAGGGCTTTCTCATTTGAAAAAGGGGACAGGAGATGGAATCTTTTGTGCAATCAAAATTTAGAAATAAATCCATATTGACTTTTGTCCAAATGAAGAGGAGTAACTGTTTTGCATAGCAGTTGTAATACAGTCATATTGTATTCCTAATTGATTTTGGTGGGGAGTCAAAGAACATGCATGTCATGATGTTGTACCACAATTAAAAATTTAAAGGGGAAACATTTTGTTGAGAGCATCTGATTAGTATTTCACTGTTTTTCTTTTGCTAAAGTCAGACTCCTAAGACATTTCATCCCATATGACTTCTTATGTAATTAATCTATAAGCAAAAACTATTATTCTTATTATCATTATGTATTATTGTGTTTAACAGTCCAGTACAGAGCTGGAAATAACATATGGAATGAATAATCTGATAAATGAAGTATTCTAAAAGGTCTCTGTAACCTTTATTTTTGTTGTAAAATGCAAGAACTCTTTCTGTGTCTGCAGGAGCTATCCTGACAGGACTCTGGTTCTCAGCACCATGTTTTATAGGATCTTACAGTAATTACCATCAAGGGTTATTTTTATTCTTTTTTATTTTCTATCTTTCAAAGATGTCCTTTATAGAACTCCAAGGGCATAGCATACCCCCACCCATCTAGGCTTCCCCATCAGCTGCTTAGTGCCTGTGGCTAATCAAACTGTGCTATATGGCAAATATTTTCCTTAACAGAAAAGGGGCTAAAAGCTATTTCTATGCATTCATTGAGCACATTGGGCTAATATTTATCCATTAGAAACTTTGGGAATTGGTTGTACCTCATTTAATAGCTTTATACCAATTATAAGACGTAATTATTCCACATAAGAATTTAAAAAAGAAGTCTAGGACAGAAAGTCTATCAGAGGGGAATTAGTGATGAATGAGTTTGGGAAAGCACAAGTTGTTCATAAAACTTAATTTTATGAGACATGCAGCATTCTAATATTAACAATAAAAATGACAGTTTCTAATACTTATTCAGGAATGATGTTAAACTGTGGAGTTAGGCCTCCCAGATTCCTGTTGATAGTTATAATGATACGTGTGATAGGGCTAAAACATTTTGGCTATCTCTTCCTATGACTGTGAGTACAAAACAGGGCTCTCTCCATATTTCATGACTTAGTCTATCCTATACTGAACTATCACCTGTCTAAGTGACTAAGTTATATATAGTTTTCCTATGAAGGAGCTCTAGTAAACTATCCTCAGGTAAAAAATGTAGGAAAAGAAGTAGGCCATGTTTTTGTTGTTATTATCATTGCTTCTATAATTAAGATATATTAGAGGAAAAAAAATCTCTCTTAGATACAATAGCAGTAACAACAAATCTATGTTGGTACTGCCCTCTGATAAATGTATTAATGATGACATTATAATTGGCTTTCAGAAATCATCAAATGAGTTTTTCTTCTGTTTAACAGATCTTTTTAATCATCTTCTTTATACATGGGTGTGCTTTCCGTATTCTAAAGATAGCATCCACTTTCTTGATCAGAAAAAAATATTTTTATAGGGAGAAATGTATTATCTTTAAAAATCAAAGACAAAGATTACCAAGATCATTGAAGCAAATTTCATTTATAATATGATTTATATCCATGTCTCTAACAGAGAAAACTCTTAATTTTTCTCTTATGGTTATTAACATGGCAGCCTTTTCTTCTGGCACTATACAGTATTTGCAGTTTCTTCTGGCATAAACACCCTCATAAACAGGATGAGGTCCCAATTGTTCATTCTTTGAAGCATTTTCCATGCACTCTGGGTTTTGGTAATGAACTTTCTGCCTAATCCATGTCTTGAAGACATGGGTTCTCCTCCAGTAGAATTAGTGTTTCTGTTTTAATATTTAGATATTTGTTCCATGTTAACTTTAATTTAGTGCGTGGTGATAGACATGGGTCTAGGTTTAGTCTTTGGTATGTAGACAGCCAGTTTTTCCAGCACTGTTGGTAAAAGAGTCTTTCTTCCAGTAAATGTATTTGGCCCCTTTGTCAATGACAAGGTGACTGAGTGATATATGTGCACTTAGGTTTATAGCAGCACAATTGTAATAGATAAATCTTGGAAACAATCCAAATGCCCATCAACTGAGAAAAGGACAAAAAAAAAAAAAAGATATGGCCTTTTTATGCAATGGAGCAGTACTTCATAAAGAAGGATAAACTTGAGATTGTTATAGGTAAATGGATGCAATTTGAAACCATACTCATAAGTAACATGATTTACACATGCCTCATATGTGTAAACATCATATTGTCTCCCTGGTGTGAGAAACTGAAAGAACAAATAAGGGCTAAAATGTACAATAGATATTTTGTTTTAGGTTTTTTTTTTTTTTTTTTTTTGGCAGAACCGGGGATTGAACTCACATCTTTGCACTTACCAGGGAAGCACTTATTCTACTGAGCCATCTCCCTGGCCCCTACAATAGATATTTTGAACTGGGAAGAAATTGTTAAAAGGAAAAGAACTAGGGTAGGTGGCAAGGGGAAAGGACAAGAAAGGGAAAGGGAAAAATAGAAGTCAGATATATTATTAGTGTCTCTTAGTTCATTGAAAAGGAAGGTTTGTGCTAATTTTGATTGGAGAAATTTGACTGCCCATATCTTATATACTCCAAATTTTGAAGGTGACAATATGCAATATATTAACTGTTGTTAGTCTCTTATTATATTGTTGTAAAATTTTGTTTTATCTTTTTCCATAATATAATAAAACACCTATGAAGACCAGAATATCAAAGGTTGCAAAAAGAATAAAAAAATTATTAAACCACAGGAGACATTATAGTTTATATCTACATGTCCCCCAAGAGACTCACATGCTCATAGGCAGGGCTTTTGGAAAAGGTCTGAACCATGGAGCACTGTGTCTGACTTGCTGCTAGAAATGGCTTTGCTAGGGGAGGCTGGTGACTGGGCATGTGACCTAACGGGTGTACTGACATCCCGTACTCCTCGCTTCTCTGTCTGTGCTTCTTGGCTGCCTCGGTGTGACCAGCTTTTCCTCTACCCAAGTCCTTCTGCCATACTGTCTCTGTATTCAAGCCTGCAGAATGTGGACTGAAATTTCTGAACTCTGATCCAAAATTAACTTCTTTGTAAAGTTTTAAGTGTTGGCTATTTTGTCTCAGCGACAAGGAAATTGACTAAAACAGCACACTTATTGTTTTAGGTTCTTTGAAATCATCCAAGTTCTGGACCTGAAGAAAAGAATGTGTGCTTATTTTAACAATGAAAAGTAATTATGTGCATAATACTTTCTTGAAGGGTAATTATAGTCTGAGGACTTAAATTTATTTTTTGAGTGTCTATTTAAAAATTGTGTGACAGGAAATTGTTTTGTGTTTTTTCCTGTTTTCTCCTCTTGGTATTTAACTGTAATCCCCATTCTTCTGATCATTTATTTTCTATAGAACAAACTTTTAACCTAAAGCAGTAGTTCTCTCACCTAGACGTGTAGTGTGTGTTAGAACCAGGCTTGACTTCTCTGGTCGCCAATCAAAACTTATCCAACATCCCAGGTGCCCCTGCATCTTTACCCTCTGCTGCATTCACAGTGCTCTCTGTTGCTGTGGAAAGACAGAAAGCCTTGGAAATTGGTTAGAATGAACACAGCACAAGTCCTTCCTAAATAACAAAAACAAATAAATAAAAGGAAAAAAATGAATACTGAATTCCACAGATAATTACAATGTAAGCATAGATTCTGTATGGCAGCCCACCCACTTAGTGAAACTTATTTGTAACTCTGAGAATAATGATCTGGAAACTTTCAGAGTCATGCGTGAACTTGTGCAACCTGAGGTGCTGTCTGGTGATGCTGAGTGCAAGAGGGCTTTTGTATGCCTTATATTGTAAAAATATGTATGTTAAAGAGGCTGCATTGGGTATGTGTCATAAGGCTCTTGACTTTGAGTTCAATGGTAATGTGCCAACAGTATATGTTAAAGTGCCTTTAAACAGACACACTCACAAAACAAGGTTATGTTTCAATCAGTGGATGAAATGTCATCACCAGGGGCTAACCAGCTCTAACCCTGTATTTTCCCAGTGCTGAAATATACAAAAAGTATATCTCACATGCTATAGTACTTGTGTTTTGGAAAATGGCTTTGAGAATTATTGTTGCTGTTATGTCATCATCATCTTCTTCATCATTATCCTTATTATTGTGATAGCAGAAGTTGAACCCAGAGCTTTCCCATTGAGCTGTCTCCCACTCCTTTTTATATTTTATTTTGAAACAGGACCTCTGGTGAACTTGCCCATCCTGGGCTCAAACTTGTGATTCTCCTGTCTTACCCTCTGAGAGTGTAGGATTACATGTGTGTGAAAGTAAATTTTTATTGTATTTATTTTTATCCATTTTAATGAGAAAAAAAGATAAATAGCAATGAAACAGTTTCAAAACAGGTTACTAGGCACTTACAATAATTTATACATTGCATGTTGCTGTCTTCATAGTAGTTATTCAGAGGACAAGATGTAGACATGATAGCCTATCTAAATAACATTAGGACAAATCTTTCTTCTCAGTGAACTAAGAGAAATTAGTTGTCTTGTATATATATATATATATATATATATATATATATATATATATATATATTTTATTTCCACAACAAAACAGTCATTTATTTATACTTTTGCAAAGTTAGTAACCTGTGACACAAGATTGCCTAGTGACTAATAGCTGACTTTAATCAGACAGGATGTTTATTTCAGGACTGAGGTAGCTTGTTTATTTTAGGCAGTGAAGCCTACTGAAAATCAGTTTTTAAATCAAATTTAATAATTCATTTAAATTTAAACATATTAGATATCTTCTTTCAAAGAATAATATGGTGAAAAATTTTACAAATAATATTGACCCTAAATCCAGGCATAAAATTTAACTTTTTATCCAGGCATTCCATGAATTGGCCTAGTTAACATATAAAACTGTCACAGAAAGTCACCAGTGAATTAGGTTAGGTGAGGATCTGAGCCCACAGATTCAAGTGTCTTTCTTTCTTTCCTTTTTTTTTTTTTTTTTCTGTATTTTAGGAAAGGATCTACAGGATATTCAGGATCTCACTACTAGATCAGACTCCTACTGATCCGCCTGTTTACAGCTTCCCAAGAGCTGGGATTTTAGGTTTGCACCACCACACCCAGTCTCAACTGCTATGTCAGCACACCCCAGAAATGGGGCCAGCACAGCACACCTGGGGATCAATCCCAGGCCCTTGCACCTGCTTGCAGGCACTTTAATCCACTGAGATATTTGGCCGGCCCTCAAGCATCTTTCATGTTCTTCCTTTTTTCTATTTTACAACACTGGTGTTTAAATGAGGGCCCTCAAACGAGGCTATCCCTCCTAACCCTTAAATTTTGTTTTCAAGTTATGTTCAAACTCAACTCTGGTTTGAACCATAGGTGTCTGTGTGTCCTACCCCACACTGTAACTCTCAGTGAGCAGAAACCCAGGGATTTCCTGGCAAAAGAAATAATGACTTTTTCTCTAAAAGGTTTGGACAGTCCCTACAGGATACTGTTCAGTTGAGAAATTTTGACCTTTTCCTTCAAGATTATTAAATAACTTAAAATGGCTAAGCTAAACTAAGGCAAAACTCTGTGTGTTAAGGTTAAATATTAGAAAATAAAAGTGAGAGCAGAAGAATGAGCTGACACACGGAGTAGACAAAAAGTGTTGATTGAAATTGATATAAATACAATAATTTTTAGGCCAGCCTTGAGGGAACAAGGATCTAAATTTATTCTTTCTTTGTGTGAATAATTTAATTCTTTGTTGCGAATGAACACCAAGGCAGAAGTTGAATATTTGAACACATGGTGAATGCACTTTAGGGATTGCAAAGAGAGTATGAATTGAATAGAAGGAACCAAGGAGTGCTATATTAAATTTTTCTTTGAGAACAAATTATCTTTATAGTCTTTGCAGTCAAAGAAATAAAGTTGGAAGACAATAAGCTTCTCGTTTCCCTTGGTTATCTCAACTCATCTCTATGGACTTATCTTTTAATGAATAGGTAGTCATATGTAGAGTTGAGTTGAAACTTCTGTGCCTTGTTCTTGTCCATGTCAAGAATTTCATTGAGGACCAGGATGTAGCTCAGTAGTAGAGAGCTAGCCTAGCATATGGAAGGTCGTGGACATCATCCCCACAAATTATATATAGTTGTGCCACACAAGACGTGTTGCTTTCACAGAAAATGTCTTGACTTTCAAACTTGCATGCCAGAGAGAATGGTCCCCAGCTCATCTGAATCTGTGTACCTTAACGAATAGTTAATAAAAAATAAACATTTTGCTGTTTTAATGCCTCTTTCACAAACAAAACTATAAACCCCGCAAGTGTAGCTACATCTGCTTAGTTTACTGTTGCATTTGGACTGCTCAGAATAGTTGCTGCCATAATAGGCATTCAATAAAGTCTTGCAATAAGAGAAGTGCTGAGGGCAAGCAACATTTTGGTGGCAGTGAATTTATAGTTCATAAATGAATGAAATTTATGCTTTGAAAAATGTTATAATTTATGTATTTTAAAGATCTTGATTTGCTTGCAGCAGTGTCTCAACATGAGAACACAGACTACTCCCTTTGGGGCCCCGGTTGTACTTTCCCTGGAGAAGGGTGAATCTTGCTACCACTTCTGGAGTACCCGGAAGGGCAGCTTTCCAGGGATAGCCCCAGAGCTAGGGTTAAAAGCGCCAGCAGTTCACTAAGTGCCCACCAATGGCATTTATTCATTATTTTCAGTTGGGGTTCTGTCTCCTTTGTTTAAGATCATGTCAGGTTCACAGAAAAGCAAAGCAGTTAAGGACTGAGATAAGGCCGGAAAGCCAAGAAAGCTAATTTACGAGCAGAGTTACATTGCAGGAGTAGAAAGTAGGGAGAATTTTTTTTCTAAATTAAAGAGAGAAGAAAATAAATTTTTTTCTGTGTGAGTTACAGTAACAGAATCAAAAGGTAAAATGTGAAACTAAAGATAAAGTCTAAGGAAATATTAGGAGACAATTTCATATTACAATTCAATCTTCAACATTCTTCAAATTAAAGTAATTAAAGCAAGATATAAAACAGTAGTACCAAGATTTCCATATGAAAGAATAGTGCCAATAAATGCCTATTAACTATTTGTGATTAGATTTTAAGGAAAGGAAAACACGTATTTTAATAAGGATGTAACTTAGTTTGTTAATGTTTTCTTTGTTGTTCCTTATTAATTTGTATTGTCCCTTTTATTTCTGCTACCCAAATGTGACTTTATGGTTCAGTTCTATTTAATGTAACACTTTTTCCTTTCCAGTCAGGTGCATGGCATGGGAGCAGCTATTTAAAAAAAAAAAAAAAAAAGACCTTATCTGTCTTATGTGAATTTGCTTTCTTGAAGAAATAAACTGAGGACCCAGTGACTGTAACTCCAAATTTTGCTTCTGATATTGTAATGAGGTTTGCAGCACTGGATGCAAGGAGAGGGCCACTCAGAAAAATAACAAGAGAATGCCAGCAAGGGACTGGCATCGGGCATCTGACTTAAGTGCATTTGAGGCCATAGGAGCAATTCTTGAAAAGACTTTAAGTTGGACAATATAGATTCTCCTTGGTTAATGTATTCTGACAAGTGTGGCCCTGTGTGCTGATAGGAAGTGGTTTGAAAGAAATGGGAAAATCTTGGTGACAAGTGCTGGGGGGAATGCAGTGCTAATCTAAGGAATTCAAAATTTATTCTGTAGGTCATGGGATGCCACTGGGTAGATCAGATCCATAATAAGAAAACTCAAAAAATGTTTTCTGTGATTTATGCTTTTTAATATTTATTCAGTGCCAAGAAAGTATGAGGATTTATAAAAGCATTATAAGGTATACATAATTCCTACCCAGAGGGTTTACAATTTCATCTGTGTAGGTAAATAGAATATTACTATATGGAAGAATGTGGGGAAAAGAATGAGGAAAGACTGATATTATGTATCACAGACTCACACCTTTTACTCTGTTGACATTACATGAGAAGTCTTTAAAGTATTACAAAAATGTTGCAAAGTGCTCTAGGCATCTGTTTGTAAATACAGAAAATCACAGCTAAAAGATAATGTTGATAATTAAAATGCTAATGACTTAAACTTGACCAAATTTCTCATGCTGTCAAATTTACTATTTTCCTATAATAAAACCTGGCTCTATAAAATCATGGATGATCAACAATTCACCCTGTTCTTTAATAGGTATTTGTCATTAGAGTTTTGCTCTATAGAGAAAGAAAGAAACAATACTTGAGGCTATAACATATGGAAATTTGAACATAATATGTATTCATGACTTGTTAGGTATCTGAGAAAGACTTAGCCCGTGAGTCATTACTACTAAGAAAATAGTATTTATCAAGTTTTAAACTGAAGGCGCAATGACTACTTTTCAAGTTGTTCACTAGAAGGAATGCATGTCTGGGTATACATGGTATTAGTTCTGATAGAAATCATGGGATGAGTCTCAAGTTTCTTGCTGGACCTAAAGTCATCTGCTTCACAAAGCAAATGCTTATCACTATTGAGAATTTTCACTGATGAGAATTAATGTGAAGATTATTCCAAAAAAGGAGTTTGGGGGGCTTATTGCAGGGCCAGATGTAGTATAAGAATTTGCCTAACAAGAGTATACTAACAAACCCATCAAAATTGGACATGTTCTGATTAAAGAAAAAGAAAAGCTTTGTGGTTATTTCTAATAAACAATGCAGTTGTCACTAATCTTGAGGCCAATAGATTTCAAATTCCAAAGCCTTTTGATTCCTAAGGAAAGAGTTTTAACTCAGTTGCTAATCAACAGATACAGTGGAAGTGATACATGGCACTTCTGTTCTAAAAAGAAATTTATTCCTCCATTGTTTAATGATGCTATTAAATCTGCAGAGTGCTACACAGGGATGAGTGGTGTTTTTTTTTTGTTTTTTTTTTTAAAAAGAATAATTTTCTATGACCTTTGACATAATTATACTTTTATCAATGAAATTTCTGTTTGCCCCAAATTATCTCATTTTTGAGAAATGTTCAAAATATGTAACATTTTTTCATATATGTTTAAAAATGGTAATTATTTTCAGGTGATTACTATATGTATTTTCCAAATACTGGATATGTTATTCTCTAACAAGGATTAATAAATTTTGACACTGAAAGAGTAAAATAATTACGAAAGCTTTGACCATATTATTGTGAATATACTTAATTATTCTTCACTTCCATAATATAAAAACTTTCCTAGCTAATTAGAAAGAAAAATTGAGTGTTGAGCATTGATTAACAGGAACCAATAGGTAAACTATTTTCTTATTAATTATCCTTTAGTTATTTTCTCCAAATCACCATTTGTTTTAATGTATTTGGTCAGAGTCTCACTATGGCAGCTTGGACTTGTAGTGATCCTCCTGTTTTCAGCCTCCCTAGTGCTCAGTGTGCCGGAGCAGGGTCGAAACAGCACATGGGAGTGGATCCTGGACCCTGGGTTTGCCTGAGCAGGCAGTTAGTTGGCTCAACCATCTCACTGGCCTTAATGACTATAATGTTTAAACACTCAAAGCAATTTCAATATTTATCCAGCACCCTCCAATCAACATCTTATTCTTAAAAGAAATGAGAAGAAATTATTTTGAATATATGTTCCTACAAATATTTTAAAATGTGATTCTATTTTTATACTTAAATGTGGGTATACCCATGCCAAGATTGAAATCCAGCTTCTTCTCCTACTTTCTCATAGAAAATTAGAATGAAAATATGTGCTCTTTTTGCCATTTTGTTATTCTAGAGCCCTACCCGGTCTTCTGGCCACAACTGTCCATCTACATCTTCTGTGCCTTCCACCACTACGGTTTTCTTCCATAATTGCAACCTTCTCTGACTCTGCCAGCTTGTAGCTATAAATCTGGTTGTGTTCATGGCAATGTCAAAAGTTTCAGTTTTTTTCCCTTTAAGTTTGGGAGTTTTTAGAGTGCATTTCCTGAATGTCCAAGAATATCTTCACTGTACCAGCCCCATGCCATCTTGCCAAACAGGTGATAGGTGCTCCTGGATGTGGAGTTGACTTTTTTGTAGTTTGAGAAGCCTTCCTGCCCAGCATCATGCATTCAGGTGTTAGGGAAGCCACCTGAGCTACTTGAGTCCTAGGCAAAGGGTCTGGAAAGGGAATGATGGGAGGAAGGAACATTTCTTCCCTTTGTACTATTCTTTTTTGGAGTTGTTCTGGGGTTGTACCGTGCTTGTTGCTTGTTTTACACATAGAAGGAAATCACTTTTTCATACTATGATGGTCTTCTCTTCCCAAAACCAAGACACTGATCTAGGGTGCTGGGACAAAAACAGATTTGAGATGTGCTCTCTGAACTGTTCTCAGAATTGGACTTGTCTCCCTAAGGCCCTCCTGGGAGTTGATCTCAGGGAACCAAACCACTGGTTCTTCCCTAGTGAGGAGCTAGCCATCTGTATCTCATCCTCTTTCCTCCCCTAAAAGCCATTATATCTTTCTTTTCTCTCAGAATAATCAGTAAATTGGTACTTTCACACAGTGTGTCAGAGTACTCAGTGGTCTTCAGACACTTTTCACTTTTGACACTAAAGCATAGAGATCCTCTAGGGAGGGTACCCGGCCTTGGCCACCATTTCGGAATGAAAAAAAAGGAATGTTAGGCAAGCAAAGCAGGACTCCATGAGTTATCCTGCTCCTCACACTGCCCCACCCCACAGCTGTAAGCCCCTGTAAGACAAGGCAGCCAAGATGTGGCCCAGATGTGTCCTGGGCCAAGGACACATCTACATTGAATTCTCCAGGGAGTTCATGGCTAATAAAACCTCAAATATCATGTGGTCTACTAGTAAGCCCATGACAGCAAACTTATCTACCACTGCACCACAATGTAGATAATGGCTGCCTGAGTATTTATTTTTAAACAAATTCAGAAATGAGTTTTTGAAGAAATCCATATCTATAATGTATTTTAAACTTAACTGCACTTATAATCATTAAAATGCAAGTATTTCCTAATATTTGCATCTGAATAGCAAAGGAACAATTGTGAGTTGTAATTGGAAAAAGTTAAAACTATTTGGTGATACAGAACTTATTTACTTTTACATAGTTTTTTAACATGAACAAGAAGAAAATGTCCAAGTAATTAATTATGTTTAGTTGCTGTCAAAAATACATATTTTGCATTTTGACCACAAATGCCTGCCCTTCTTTAAAAATTTTTAATATGCATGAACAATATCACTTTATTTTTCTTTTTTATACATCATGACTATTTTGCAATTTATTATAATCTTAATGCATTTCATAAGGAAACTGGAATGCTTTTGTATTGTTTAAAAAAATAATCCTACATATTTTCTGATCTGAATAGGATTTATCAGGAGCCTGCAGTGGCAAGCAGCAAAGTCCCAGTTCTGTCTCTCTGAGATGAAAATGCTCTGCTAAGGTGCCTCCCCTTTGCACTCCACTTTAATGACAGCTGAGATTTTAAATTAGCACATGCCATTTTAATACTTACTGTAGCATCCTGCAGCATGCTCATTGCATTAATCAAAGTGTCACCTTACTCTGTCAGTGAAGGGCACCCCCCACTTAGGTAGCTACTCAAATGGATACTCGAGAACAGCACAAGAACTGAGCCATTTGTAGGAAATCACTGCTATCCACTGCCCATTGCTGTGAAGATTTACAGTTGCTTCGGATAATAGTCCATATGGAGATATTTATTTGTTTATTAAAGCGTGTTAACCTAGCTAGCAATTGGAAAATGGAACTGTTCAGCAGATTTATCTCCTGTAGTTTACTGAGTCAGGCTAATTCATCACAACTACTCAGTGATCCAGTTAAACTGAGAAGAAGAAATGTTGTTTCATATCCTATATGACATTTCCATGTTCTTCCATCTCATGACCAAAATGCTTATTTAGAACAATGTATTTATATAACTTACCCTGGCAACAAGATAAATATACTAGAATTATTCCACTTAAAAATAAGGTGGTTTTAAACTGAAAACATTCAAAAATACATTTCTCTTGGGGGGAAAAAGATAGTATCCTAAAAGTATATCATTAAAACTTGCTTCCCATCTTTCTGGAGATATTATAATGTCTGGAATGCCCTAAGTTTAAAAGACTTGCCTAGGAAGAGCCAGAGTGTGAAACACCTCCAAGGACACCTTGGAGGGAAGGGACACATATCGAGACCACGACTTAGCTCCAAGTGTGATATTCCTCCAGCTGTCCTGCTGCTACACTCCTAAAGAGTGGAGCTTCCTCTAGGTCAGCCTTGCAGGCAACTTTAGTAACCTGGAAACAAGCCTCACTGGAAGGATTTCCTGTGAAGTTATCAAATGCAGTATATATCTGTCCTTCGGCACTGCAGCTGTAGTAGTTACTTATGATCACATCCGCCAGACCCAATCCAATACCTGCTGAAGCTTCTGAAGTCTCTGTCCTTTCCATGCTGACACCCAGGGAAGAGTAACCTCCCTCTCCATGTACTGTAGTGCCAGGCACTGTCATCAAGGTTATGCCAGTGTATATAATGAACTTATATATATATATATATATATATATATATATATATATATATATATATATATATTGTGTTTAAAGACATGTACAGTTCATACACATCTGTGCATGTATGTACAATGTTAATGCCACATTATAGTTGTGCCTATGAAATAGGCACATTGATGAAAAGCATGAATCTCAGAGAAATGAAGGAATGCTCTAATTTTCATTTTGCTTATAGTGGTACGCCAAGAGTTAGAAAACAGATTTATCTTCAAATCCTGGGACTATCACACCCTACTAGCTTGTGTGTTCTACTGAGAAATTGGTTCTTTATATTTCCTATTTACCTTGTAGGCCCATGAGTCACTAAGAAAAATATGATTTAGCACAACTGTTCATTATGAAATGCTAAGTAAATTATGTTTAAGCCTAACAATCTCTTTTATGTTTTAATTTGCATTTTAGAAAAAAATTTCAAATAAAACATTGTTCTCTTAAAATAGTTTTCCCACTTTTTTGCAATTTAAAGAGATAATTTCAGTGTGATAAGGTATGTATAGATTTTTAAACCAATATACTTAATGTATAAATAACTGAAACTTCAATTCCCTTTGCTACATTTAAAAATGTGGATCCAAGAAGTACAATGTTTCACCTCCATGAAATACTATGCTTACTTGCTAACTGTCAGTGCCAGTAGGTGGAACGTGGTCATTTCTTTTCAGATGGCTCACTTGATTCAACTCAAATTCTACAAAAGCCAGAGATTGGAGCATTACATTTCACTTTCTCTACTTTATGTCCCAAGATTGGTGAAGCTCAATGGATTGAGAGATTTTTAAATTTTAACTTTAGGACCCTTATCACTGTGTTCAAATTTTGATACCCTTTTTCAGTGAGTTCTTTGACTTCAGTAGTGGCATCTAATACTTTATAAAGCATTTGTGCTAATACTATCTCTTGGAATGTGGTAGCAATCAATGCAGAATTCCTGTTTGCATTTTCAGGAATGGAAACTGAAGAATGAGAATGAGAATAACTAGTGATCTGCCTTGAGTTGTACAGTGATGACATGGAGAAACTCAGCTCCATTTCATGAGAGGCCATATGCATCCTCTCTGTGATATCACATTGGCACCATGCAAGGCATCCTAGGCCTCTAGCATTTTGGACAATGACTATATCTTCTACACCACTTCACCAGGCCCTGTCTCCTTCCCAAATGCTTATTAAAGGCTATGGACACAATACAAGGAGCTATTATATTCTTCTCTATGAGTCCTATTTTTCCAGGTCAGAAAAAAAATCATCCATTCATATTACCCCATCCCTAGATAACTCACCTAAAATTGTTCTGTTCTGCTTTCACCATTTAATCCTGGTAAAAAAGCGCCTTGATAAAAGAAATTGGGGCCTTTTATGACTTGAAAATTATAAGAATTGATGTAAAATTGAGCACAGGAGCCAAAGTAAATATATTTTCATTTGCAGTTATAGTGAGCTGAGTGGGTTTGTGCTGTTCAGTTGAACATGATAAAGGGCTACAGATTACTTTAGCATCATTTCAGACAAAACTACTTAAAATACTAATTACACTGCCAAGGAGCTTTTCTTTTTCATCCCTCTAGTCTGACAGAGCCACCTTTTTTCTTGCAATGTTCTTCCTTCTTGTGTCTCACCCTGCCCTCCAGAATTCTCTCTTGGCAAATCTCTTCAAAGCTTCAAAACAGGTCCCCTCTGTATGATTCTTCAGCTAAGTAAGGGATCAGCGAACTATTCCTGCAAAGAGTGACAAAGCAAATATTTTGAGCTTTGTGGGCCATATGGTCCCTATTGCAACTGCTCAACCTTGCTATTGCAGCAAAAGGCTGCCCTAGCCGAGTAAAGGAATTAGTGCAGCTAGGCTCTGATGAAACTTCATCCAACCATGGACACTAAAATTTAAATTTTATATAGTTTCCATTTATCATAAAATAGTATTCTTATAATTTTTTTGCCTAGTCATTTAAAAAAGTAGAAACAATCTTAGCAGGTGAACCAGTTTGTTAATCTTGGTTCTAAGGCATTTTGTGTTTGGTCTTATAAATTGCTACAAGACCTTTCTTTATCTTGAACCACTGATCAACTGAATTCTGGTTAACATAAATGTGTGAAACCTAAGTTTTAAAAAAGTGGAAAAAAATCCTTGTTAAGAGTGTTAATGGTTTGTGTCTAGATGTCTCCCCTCAAAGCCTCACATAGGAGGCTTTTCATAGGTGGCTAAATCTAGTTCATGATTGACCCATTATCCAAAGCTGGGATTATGGAGGTGAGTGTTACACCCACCCTAGGGTAGGCAGCCATCACACACTAAAGAGACAAAGACTTGTCTGTCAGCTTTTTCTCTTGTTGTATTTTCTGCCTTCTGCCACTGTGAACTGTTGACCCTCTGACATGTGTCAATCTGGCTTGGAGCCTGCAACTTCTACAACTGTGAACTAAATACACCTTCCCCCCACCCCAACTTTTGGTGCTGAGAATTTAGTTTCAGCAGCAAGGGAAAATGAGACAAAATTTGGCATCAGAGAAGTGGGGTTATTCTATGACATTGACTGGCAATATGGTTCAAGAGCCTTTGGAACTGACTTGTTGGAAGGGGAAGAATGAGGAAAGGTTCAAAGATTCTGGCTGAAAAAGTAGAGCTGGAAACCTGAAGTTATGTAGTATGGAAGATTCTAGTCAGAGTTCAGAAAACAAGAAGGCTGATAAACATGGCCAGTGAAGATCAAGTTCGAGAGATTTCTGCTGGGAAGAACTGCATTGGCTGTTGGACTCTAGATGATGTGTTATGAGTTGTCAAAAAGTTTGTCTACATTTGCTTCTGTCCAGAGACTTTTCCTAAGACTAAGATTAAGTATGGCAAACTAATTTATCTGGAAAAACAAATTTCAAGGAAGTCTAATGTTGAAGCAGTGGTATGACAGTTGTTAGGGGCTCTTAGTCAGATTTATGCTGAGGATCAAGAGAAAGGAACTCAGAACAATGATTTAAATGTTGTGAGCATGACAAAAAAGGAAGATCCAATAAAGCCCATATTTATGGACTGCAAAGAGAGAGCTGAGGAGGTCTTTACTGATGAGAAGGAACAGGAGAACATAAAAGATAGTCTAAGGGCATCACAAGAAGCAGCAGCACTCTACCCTTTGCAGCCTCAGAATTGCAAAAGCATAAGACTTTGCTTTGAGAAGAAAGCCACAGAGCACCATGTTCTAGAATGATGGTTGACTAGATATTTTGTTTCTTGAAACTGGATTCTGAGTCCTCAAGTTATCCAGGCATTTGACCCCTATAGCTAAGGGCCTGACTAACACTCCTGCTGGCTGCAGTCCTCTCCATGGCTCCAGTGTTAGATGCAAGTAGGATATAAGAGATCTGGAGTCAGAAATGCTTCCACCCAGATGTCAGAAAGTTGTGAAGGGCAGGCAGTGTGCTTTGTGAGGTTACTGTGTGAAGCTGTATGTGGGAATCCAAAGGATTCCACAGAGCAGACCCCAGAAGTTTGAAGAACCCAGAAATGTAGATCTTCTGAGGAAAACTGTAAGGAGAAAAAACAGAATAGGCCCGAGAGAGAAGCCATGAGAGCAATAAGCACAAGAAGTGCCATAGGGGTGAAACCCTTGGAGTTCACATCTTGTCACAGCTTACCTCAAATGTTGCACATGGACAGGATTCAGTGTCTGCTCTGCTGGATTTTAGACTTACTTTGGTCTTATTCTTTTGTATCCCCTGTTTTTGTCTGCCTTGTACAACTAAATGTTGGAAGTATTTCAACTTTCTTATTGTTTGTGCAGTGGCTCTCAGCTAAGAATTTGCTGTAAATCTCAAAGGAGATTTTGGACTTGGACTTTTAAGCACTAGTGAAATTGTTAGGACTTTGGCAACTCTTGGATGTGAACTAAATGAATTTTTCATAAAGGGATATGCATGAGTTTTGGGGAGGCCAGAGGTAGAATGATATGGTTTCTGTCTAGAAGTGCCTCATACATTCATGGAGGGCACTTTTGGTGTTAGACATTTTTGTCTCAGCATGGAGAGAAAATAATTAAGACAGAGATATTCTACTGGACACAACTACAAAATTGGGGCAGCAGTGTTTACTGACCCACATGCTTGATTCAAAACATTTTTCAGTCTACAGGAGAACATGAATTGTTTTACAGTCATTGTAACTATCAACTACTACTGAGTTAGGACTAACAATGTTTCTCAAAGGTCACATAATTCAAGAAACTGAGGAGAGGATAATTCAGGACTTAAACAGAGCTCTTGCTAAATGTTGTTGTGCCCAGAAGCAATATTATGTGACCAGCTCAAACAGTATTTACATTTCAAATGCATTTTCAAATTTATTTTTATGGGTGCTCTCTTAGGTGTTTTTAATACATGTAAAGTACAAACTTCACAAAAAAGGCTTCTGTAGGAACTATAAAATATTTTATGTCTTTATTTTTAGAAGCCTTTTGTAATTCCTTGAAGACATTCTTGTGAATATTGTAGAACACAGGTCACAATGCAAGGGAACAAGCAGCAAGAATGGTAAGTCATGACATATAAATTGGAAAATGTAATGAGGAGAAAAAGACAAAATGGCATAGTAAGCAGCAAGAGAGCATATAATGGGTTGACAGGAAGATGAAAAAGATTAATTCCTGCTGCTTAGCACCATTTCCTGTGAACTCTGACACCAACAGTACTAGAAGTAAATTACAAACATTGAAGTGCCGTTGCTTTTTTATCAGAGTGTTATTAAGTTGCATGTTTTATAACATAGGTTATTATCCTTTCTGTAAATGCTGCATCATGTTATTATCCTACAGAATGCATTTGTTTGTTTTTTTTTGTTTTTGTTTTTGTTTTTGTGCAAGCACATAAGAGCTCCTGTCTGTGTTTCCATGGAGACAACACCAGGATCTAGTACTGGGCATTCAGATATGGCACTTTATGTGACCATAGTTGGTAGGCAGTCTACAACTGTCACAGCTTGGGGAGAGTACCTATCATATACTTCCTTGGAGATTATAGGGAACAAATTTTTATATGCAAATAATGGGGGATTGAGTGTCAACTTCAAAAATTCATTGAGCTCCTCCATTCTTGAAGAATCTAAGAACTGTTTGAACTGTGGAGTAATAAAAAGCCCTATACACCTTCTAGACTATATTTGTCCTCCTGAGATGACCAAACACACTATAGGTATATAACAGCCAGAGATTATTAGTCACAAAGTCTAGGGAAAATACAGTGACTGACAAGAGGTGAATTCACAAGTGCCCCCTTCCTTCCACATTCTTAATTATCTCAGTAGACACTAGTTCCACATGGTAGCTGGAAGACCAACTGTTCTATTTCTACACAACCTGGGACAAAAGAAAGTAGCCTTACCTTTAGAAACATATCCTTTCATTTATCAGATCCAAGAATTCACTAACTGTAAGATGTATCTTCTTTGTGTATACATCTACAAAGGAAAAATCCAACCAAGCAATTGTAAGATGCCATTGTTTGCATGATATACCCTGATATCAAGAAAACTGACATTTGAAAATGAATGTGAATCTTAGATTTCATGAAATGCAGTCAATCTTGGAATAAGTCCTTTAATACCTACCAGTAGAAATGTGCGTTGGATATTGCATTTCATGCTTTTGAATCACAACATGTCTGCAAAATGGTTCTCTGTGTTTGAATATGAGATAGGCAATATTTTATTATATAACAGGCTTGTGTCTAAATTCAATCTCATATGTGTGTTCTGAGCACATTAATCTAAGTAGTGATATTCCTAGGTTAGGTACACTAAATGCATTTTCAACAATGCAATTTTGACTTAAAATAAATTTATCAGAACTTAACCTGTCCTAAATCAAGGGACATCTGCATAATACTTTAAAATTTTGTAAAGCAATTCGTGTATGTGTGAGATAATAATAGAGTTAAAAATAAAACTACAACATGCCAAGACCATCCTTTGGCAGCCATTCTACCAAGTTGATAAGCAAGTTCTTCAGGTGGTACCTAGGGTATTTTATTATATTATGCGATACTGTAGAACTTTTGCAGCTCTAAGACCTTAGTCTGAAGGTTGTGTTCCTCTAGCACTATATCCTAGTCCTTGCCTCTTTTCTTTCCTGTTGCTGATCTATACTCCCTCCTAAGATGTTCTCATCTACTCTTCAGTGTTATACACACCATTTGCTGATAATTCTAAAATGTATACTTTTTGCTTCAGTTTCACCCTTGAATGTCAAAAGAGTACCTGCATCTCCTTCTGTTTGTCAGGAATAAGACTGCTCTGTCTAGACTTCAGGGTTGTTGATTGCTATTTGATGACCTGTATGGTGAGTAACTTATTAGTGTGTCTGACATGGGTCCAAGAGTCACCAAGAAAGCTGAGCTTAGCTCAGTCCAATATTTCATCCCAGGCTAAATAAAAGGAACTGTAGGTCATATGGAGCCACAGTGACTCAGCTCAGGAGTTCATGGGACTTCAGTCCAATTTCCAAAGCCATTGATTACACTGTGGGGTGACATAACTTTATATTATAGTTTGTAATAAATCTGACTATGAAAAACTATTTCTAGTATAAAACCATTGAAGACAATAGCAAGCAGAGGGCAAGACCACTGGGGAACTAAGTAATAACATTTAACTGAAGAAGACTACAGCTATTTTGTTCTGGTCAATATTAGATTTTTGTCTCTCTTTTCTCTTTTCAATTTATGACTGTGTGCTCTGGGAAGAAAAAAATAGTGAGATATCAAAATTATAATCCCTTAGCATAGTCTCTGAAGGTCTGTGCTTGCTTTATGATTTTGTTCTCTGGATGTTCCTCATTTTTATTGGCTGGCTGGATCACGTCTGCCATTCAGGTTAGTAAAATTATAAACTGGGGAGGAAACATGGTGCTCAGTCATCATACAATGGAATATTGAGAAGGGTCAGATCCACACAGAATTATACTTCATTTATTGATGCATAGAAAACTAAAATATTGAATACGTGCCTCAATAGATGGTAACAGACAGGAAATATGATGACTCGGATGTGTGTTCTTGAGGTTGATAATGTGGGCAAATGGGGTGAAAGTCGGGGTCCCAGCCATTCTTTTGGTTCCCATTAAGTAATGTTATTGGGAGGCATTTACAGTTTGGATGGCAATATCAGCTGTATCGCTCATATTTATGAAGAGAATGTCCTTCTCTTCCTTTGCACAGATTCATGGCTCACCATTTTGATCTCACCATATTTCTGAGAACAAGACACAAGTCCCTGGCTCACATGAGTGATTCCATCTGAAATCAAGCCCAGAGAAGCCCTAGCACACTATTTACTTATAGATTTTTTTTTTTTTTATGTATTTGATACAAGGTCTTGCTACACAGCTTGAACTCATAGTGATCCTCCTGTTTCAGCTTCCCCAGCACTGGGATTATAGGTATATGCCATCATGCCCTTTGTCACTGGCCAGCTCTGTGAGCCCAGGGAGGGCCCAGCATGGCATGCAGTACTAGGGATCAAACCCAGGTCTTTGTGCTTTCCAGGCAGACCTTTAGACTGCTGAGCTATATCCCTGGCTCAGAATTATATTTTACATTAGAGTTTCCAGGAGTCAGATTGCATTATTTGGGAGAAAAATAGAAAAAAAAGAAAAATTCTATTTCATTTTTGCTATGGAATGAATTAGATCTCCCAAAAAGACAGAGTGGCATCCAAATCCCCAGTACCTGGGGATATTGCCTCACTCAGAAAAAGGGTCTCTGAAGATGTGATCTAATTAAGATCAAGTCATGCTGGATTAGGGTGGCTGAAATTCATGACTAGTGTCTTTATAAGGAGACAAGATGAAACACAGAGAAGAGATTTTCATAGAAAGGCAGGAGCAGAGATTGGAAGATTTGTCTACAAAGTAAAGAACACCAAGAGTACCAGGATCCTGTCTCAAACTCTCCAGAAGAGAGCAGTTTCACTATCCACTGGACCTTAGATTTCTGGCCTCCAAAGCAATGAGAAAATGCATTTCTGTTATGTTCAGCCAACTACTATGGTGGACAGAGGAAACTAACCACCTCCTTTCATTTTCTCCACCCCAACTCTCCCTGAGAAGCTAAATTGAAGTAGCTAAAGTGACCTGGATACAGGTGTGCATAGACAGGCCCTATGAAGTAGCTGGCCTAAAAAGCCTGTTCTTAAATTCTTAACTAAGGTATTTAAAACATAAAAATATATAGTTTGTGGTTAAAATTATGAAGTCCTTCTGCCCTGTCTTTCCTGCTGCTTGGATCTTTCGTCCCCTCTAGCACATATTCATCTGACACTGGACTCACATTCAGTGAAATGTGAAAACAGTAGGTCCAGGGCCTGAGAGCCCTGCTCTGACCATCAGCTTCCCAGCCTACAGGGCTGCTTCCCAGCCCAGTAACAACTGAGATGGTTATTAGTGACTCTATTAATAATACTGAACTCAAAATTATTGCAAAGAATACTTGAGCCAATGCATGAGGGCTCCTCAAGCAGTCCACAGCCAGCCACAATCTCACAGGGAGCTGTTGTCAGTGGTGCTGTCCTGGTGGTGCCTTCACTTCTTTGGGAAGAAATCCCCAGCAGTTGAAACACAAAGGAGTCCCTCTTAAAGGGAGTCCAGTGGACCATTATTCTGCAGGGTGAGAGTTTACATATGGGCATGTGGACTCTGGAAGAATAACCTTTAGTAAATTGTGCTTCTGTTCCAGTGAAAGTTGGAAGCATATAATCTCAGATTAGTAAAATCTTATTTTAAAATCCAAGGAATAGTCAAAGCTAGAGGCGATTTTCCTAAGCCTGACATTTGGCTGGCTACAGGAGAGGCACACTGATTGGGACTGACGCCTGAGTGCAAAATGAGTGGAAAGACTGAACCAGACCCCTGATTACAAGACAGCCTTAGAGACATATCACAGAGCCTGTGTGTTTTTGTCTACTCAAGCTGCCTTTTAAAAATATCATAAGTATCATATTTTATAAGCAGCAAACATTTATTTTTCACAGTCCTGGAGGGTGGACATCCAAAATGAGACCCTGGCAGGTGGTGTGTCTGGGGAGGATCCACTTCCTGTATTATAGACCACATTTTCTGTTTTAATCTCACACAGAACAATGGGCAGAAGGACTGGGGGAAGGTATCATTACCATGAGGTCACTAATTTCATTTGTGAGGACTGCACCTTGGCAACCTAATTGCCTCTCAAAGACACCGTTTCTTAATACCACCACTTTGAGGACTTAAGATGTCAACCTATGAGTTTTGAAAAAACACAAAAACATTCAGAGCACTGAGAAAACATCCTAGTTACAAACATTAGGGCCATAGAAAAGGGATAGTCACCCATATACTTACTGAACTCCTCCTGCTTAAGCCTACAGAGCCCTAGGGAATGTGCCACAGGTTACTTAACCAGCGTTTTAATTGGTATTGATTGCCCACATTTTGTGTGCAGAGTATTTTCATGATAATTTGTGTTTTCCTTACACTAAAGACTGTTAGAAACTGTGCCCTTCTTATTTCTAGTAGGCCTCAGCCTCCTGCACTTGTCAGACCTTGACTGCAACATGGAGAAGAATTACTGGAGCTCGGTTTCTCAGAAACACTTAGTCCTGTTGGCCTCCCTTTTTCTGGTCATTGTGATTGCCCAAAGTGCCATATGTCTGAATGTGTAAATATCAGCTGACAAAAGTATGGTATCTGTAGGCCAGTATTTCTCATGGTCATGAGCCTGTGTGCGTAATTTTACTAAGTAGGCAATGTTGCCTTGTAGGTACATGCACGTGCCAGGAATGAGAACTGCACCTAGTTTTATGGAATTCTGTTTTTGACAATTAAATTCTAAATGTCACTTACTGAAGTCCTTTTTTTTTTTTCTTTAATTGAAAATCTGATTTCTTTCAAAGGGAATTATTTCTGGGCCCAAGGTCTTTTAACTGAAAGATGGAATCATAATGTCACATTTTTGTGTCAGCATATAATACTAAAGATTTTCTTTTAGCAAGATGAGCAAGACTTATGGCTGTGAAATGCTTGAGGCACTTAAAGTAATGAATTAGAACAGAATAAATTAACAAAACCTACAGCACATTTTAGAAAATTCCATACATAACTTTTATTACTATTTTTTACCTTTACATAGGAGATGCCAAGTTACATTAGCAAAGGCTAATTAATCCTAATACTTAACATTCATTTGATTGTCCAAAATGCTCTAATTCAGTTTTCGTCAATCTCTCAATTATTCTCAGTGATTAGTGCTATGAAGTTTGAGAAATGAAGAAAACCTTAAATATTATAAAGAGAATTACCAATGATCCCATCATCTCGATTTAACAAACTATAAATGTCATTGTGTCACTGTACATTGTTTTTGTCACCTATTATGGGTTAGCTCTAGTCTGTCACCGAAAATTCTGAAGTGTTAACAGGGTGGAGGTGGGGCTTTAGGAAGGCAGTTGTTCCTGATGGCCAGGACCACTCTGTTAGGAGGTGGGACATGCCCTCCTACCTGCAGGAAGTAGGTCACTAGAGCGGTGAGGATACATCTCTTCTCAGCCCCTTTCTTTCTCACTGATTCCTAACTGCTGTGAGGTAATCAGCTTTCCTATATTGTGTCCTTCTGTTTCCACTTTAGAGTGAGCCAACTGTAAACTGAAACTCCTGAACTCATAAGCAGAATAATCCTTTTCTCTTTTAAGGTGTATATGTCAGGTATTCTATCCCATGAATGAAAAGCTCACCAAAATAACTAATACAGCAAAGCTGATCAATGTAGCTTTATCAGCTAAATTAATTAAAATTTTAATTAAAATTAAAAGCATGATATTTATTTGATCACTTATTCAGCTTTTAATTGTATAACATATGACCATTACCAAGAAGATAAGGATAGTGTGATGAGTAGTACTTGTTGTTGACCTAGTGAAGAGGGCCTTTAGTTACTTGGCTATGATTATGTAATAAGCTATCAACCCTTCTGACAATGGTTTCAGCAAAGAGTCCAAGTAGTCCAGAGAGAAAAAGTAGAGAAAGTATCACAGGAGAATACTTGTGGGTAGGATAAGGGAAGAAGTAATGAAATTAGCCACGTAGATCTTGAAGAATGTAGAATGAAGTTATGTGCCAGGAAAAAGTCTGGCAAAGTGACAGTGTTGAAGTCCCTGAGGCCAGTGGACAGCTGTGCATTAGTGATAGACCAGTGCAGAGCAGAAGGCTGTGCTTCAGTGTTCAGGGCCTTGAGGGCCATCCTGGGAACACTGGAGTTTCTCCCAGAGTACTGTGGAGTCATAGTTATAAAATAATAGTGGAAATGATATTTTTTACATGAGTAAGTTTTGCTCAAAAATTCAAGTGCAAAGCTGCCAAGGGCCCATGAGAACTAGTATTTCCATGGGGTTGCTCTCTCTCTCTGTAGACTTGTCTTTTCTGTGTTACATTGATCATAAGCAAATAGATATTTCAAGACACATGAAACAGACATTGGCCAAAAACTCATGCATTGTGTTTTTAGCTCTATACACCAGATCATAGAACATCTCCTTGAGGTACATATGTTTTCTGCTCTGTAATAGAATTTATGATTCTCATTATATGAGTTGTCCATTGCCTTAGGCCTGTCTCAAGCCTGCTAATGTAAAGTATTCAAGGTGCCAGGAAATCCTGTGCCATGTTAAAATATGCTGAAGAAAGTTCTTACTGCTTTCTTCATGGCAGAAATTACAGACTCACCCTATCATCTGACAGAGTGGGCTTAGCATCTTTCAGAATGTGAAGGACAAAATATTTCCTCTTCTTTTACTGGGAAAATTAGATATTTCCAATTTTGGAATTATGCAGATCTTTTCCATATCTTATTTAAAGTTAATAAGCAGCAAACACTTCTATTATTCCCTAGGGCTGATCCTGCAGAGAGTTTGTTCAAGGCTGTCCCAAAATAGGTATCATTATTTGTTTTCCATTTTAAAGGTGAAGAAATGAAAAGGCTCATGGGTCTTCCTATAATGTAAGGTTAGTAAGCCACCTGGCTGGCACAGAATCCAGGCAGTTATTTCCAAATGTTCTGGGATTCACATGCTTCCCCAGAAGGCTGATCTGTGGGCAGGAAACCAAAACTGACTCAGGCCTACAATGGACTGCAGTGGCCAGATCCCCAACCAAGAGTTCAAGATGCTCTGTTAGTGATGACCATTCTTTGGGGCTGCCCAAACAGTGAAACAGGCTCTTTGTGTCTGTGTTTTACATAGTAGATATTTGTAGATATGTTTGTAAAAAATGGTCTGTGGCAAATGTTGCTAATGTTGTCACTGTTGAGTTTAAATATTACTAAAGATAGATAATAGGAAATAAGAGCTTTTGTAATTTGGAAGAGGACCAAGAGATAGAGGGCAGAGTTGGAAAGGGAGAACACCTAAAAAAGTTAAGATATGTTGTGTATTTATACTAACTCCCTGTGATTATGTGCTACAAAGATGTACTAAGAAAAATAAAAATTTAGAAACAAAGTTTGAGCCAAACTTGTGCTAATCAACCAATCAATCATTATAAAAGTACTGGAAGTAAGAAATGCCTCCTTGACCTCAGGGGATTAACACTTTCCTATAACATTAGAGGGGCCAAGTTCTGAAAGATCTTTTGAAGTGGAATGGACAAGGCTGAGTGACCCATTAGAAACTGGGACCAAAGGAGAGGAAAGATCTCAGAATGAGTCTACATTTTCAACTTCCAATTTACGTGAATGTTAATGATAGTATTAAAAAGTCCTTTTTTTTTTTTTTTGTATTTAAGACAAGGTTTACAAGCCCTCACTATGTAGATCAAACCCTTAGTGATCCTCCTGTTTTCAGCATCCCAAGTGCTCAGATTACGACACGCATCACCATGCCCAGTGTCAATCTCAGCACATCCTGGGGGCAGGGCTAGCACCTCAAGCCAGGGATGGAACCCCAGCCACATTGCTCTGCCTAAGCAGGAAGGTCTTAAAAGGAATGCCATATTCAATTTGTGAGTGGCAAAGTTTATCAAAATTTTGCTGGTCATTTATATGAACACATGCAGAGCGGAGGAGGTAGTTCCACCGTCTAAGCACCTGCCTGGCAAGCTCAAGGTCCCAATTCAGTCTCCAGAACCACATGCTGTGCCAGCGATGTCAGTCTATAGCCACCCTGCCTCAGTGCCAGCCAATTTGACTGAAACTTCTACATTCCGTGAGCCAAATATATGAATATATCCAGTTATAGAACAGCCATGAAAACACAAGAATATCAATTTAAAATTCTTTATATTGAAAATTCTCCTATGTTGTGCTTATTTGATAGAAACATTCAACACATTCTTAAAACTTAACCTCAAGCTATTGACTATTTTTAGGCTTTTCAGCACAAAGATAGCCAGATCCCAGAGTTAGAAACATAATATTAATTTTGAAACAGTAAATTATCCATTTAAATATTCTCATTGTTCAGAAAATAAATAAGATTTTGGTTTATTTACCATCATGATATAATTAAACTCTTTCTGATAGATTTTTAAAGTCACTTCTTTTTAAGTAGGATAAACTTTAAATTTTTTCAGTTCTTCCTTAGGTTAGTTTTATTTTCAATTACTTGTTTTGAAATTCAAAATGATAGCTGGTCAAATAACTCAGCTGATTAAAGTGCCTACAAGCAGGTGCAGAGGCTGGTGGTTTGATCCCTGGGCCTGCAGTGCTGGCCCTGCCCCAGGCGTGTGCTGAGACAGCAATTGAGATTGGGTGTGGTGGCGCGCACATGTAAGCCCAGCTCTTGGGAGGCTGTAAACAGGCAGATCACTAGGAGTCAGATCTAGTAGTGAGACCCTAGACACCTTGCACACCATTCCCTAAAATGCAAAAAATAAAAAATATAATTCAAAATGCGATTTTTCTCAGTGCTTGGAAAAGATCTATCTGCTGATCTATAGACTAGTTGGTTTGTATAGGCTTTGACATACATGAGTTGTCATGAATGTCTTTGTTTTATTGAATGGCCAGTCACAATTTCATTTTCTACTCAGGGTTTTTTTCCATCAAGCTTTAATGTTAAAGAATTTTAAAAGATAACAGTTTTGAAAAGTTGTCATAACTCTAAATGAAGTAGTAATTACTCTAGCAGATACACTATTACTAAGGCAATCGCCTGCCTGCTTAGAAAGCCTGAGCAGAGCCACTTTGTGCTCTATTGACAATTGAACAAATCACACATTGTTGACTCAAATGCCATTTCCACACCTCTTTTCCCTAATGCTAAAACCTTCCTTTTCTTTTGTTCTGATTGTCTGTGCTTGAAAAAGCTATACTGCAGGAAACTGTGCATCTCTTTTTTTACAAAAAGTCTCTGCATCTGGGCCTTTAGGGCTGCTTTACAAGGTATGATGTGGAGGATCCAGAACTCTAAACGACCGCCTGCCCACCCTTAAGGAGCTTCTGTTCCAGGCTGACCTATCTGGGAGTAGGCCTGGGATGGATAGGTCGAAGGAGCTACAGAGGAGATGCAGGAAGATGTCCCTGGCCTGTAGAGAGCTCCACTGGCACAGCTCTTGTAAACACAGATCATACTTTGTATGAAACTTATTTGGGTGCCAGAAGACATGACAAGAATTTGCTGTGGGCTTCCCACCAAAGCCACCCTCTGTACCCATATGGGCTCCCCCTCCATGCAATCACCTGGCCACTTTTAGGTGGGTCCTTTGCCTGTTCCAGACTTAGCTCACTTCTTAAGGCTGGCATCTCAGGGCTAGGGTCTCCTGAGAAGAAAGGGTGGAAGGGAAGATTTGAGAGAAAAGATAGTTTCCCTTGGCCTAATCATAGTGGAATAGTAGTATTTAACATCTTAAATATAATGAAATCATTTACATTTTCATGACAGTGTTAAATGTTTAATAAGCATTTACTTAATAGTATGTTAAGGTCTAAAATTTTTTTCATTTGAATGTGAAACTTGCTTGACCTGAACTTCCTGTGACAAACCAAACATAAAGTGCTGGGACGTGTGAATAGCTATATCTTTCCTATGGATATGTTCATATGTTCCATTAGGTGCCATGGTGATCCTGTGTGACAGGTGGAGTGGACAATATGTCACCTTCCTAAAAATCTAAACAGTGCTAAAATTGGGACATTAGATAGGGGATATGAGATTGAATAGTGATATTCCCATTTTACAGAGAAAATAGCAAAGGCCAAAAATCTGTGGACTTAGTCATAGGTGAAGGCATGGTGATAGGGCTGATCCGCTTTCTGCAGTCTGGTGGCAGCAGTACTTGTCACCTCTATGTTTTACTCTCACTAGTCACCTGGTAGTCTTTATGTTTTCAAGGCATGTTAGCAAAACCACACCCCACCGCAGTGGTGTGTCCTTTGAACAACACGACCTGTCATTACAGCCATGGTAGGTGCTCCTGCAGTGGTTTAAACTGACAGATGAATACACAGGCTGCTTAATGGAAGGCATGACAAGCTACCTAGCATCTGGGATCTCGTCAGGGAGAGAGGCTGACAAATTATACTTCGTTGCAAAGCAACGCATCCCTCCTCAGAACTCTTGATTCGTGAATATTTTTAAGGTTTTTAATTCCATCTCTTTTGATTCACTGAAGGTATTTTTGGCCAATGTTAATGTTTTCAATTTTCCCTCTATGTAGCTTTTTCATTATCTTCTTGCACAAAATATAATAACCATATTTCTCAAAATATAATAACATGTTTCTTCGATATGTCACTGTCAGATACTGTTCTAGAGGTTGAGGACATAGCTGTAATGCAATGTCTCTGCCCTCAGAGAACTTGCACCTTGTAAATTAAAATAGACAGTAAATTAAGAAGAAGTAAATATACAAGAAATGGAATCCACATTACAGAAAGAATGAAAGCAGGCCACAAAATGGGTAGTGATGGGGAAGGGTAGGTATTCTGACATTAAGCAAAGGGGTATTTATGGAAGGAGTATTTATGAAAGGTATTTATTTTATTTATTTATTTATTTGTATGTGTGTGTGTGTGTGGTATCGGGGATTGAACTCATACCCTGTTCTTACCAGCCAAGCACTTATTTTTCTGAGCTATCTCCCCAGGCCCAAAAAAGTTTTTCTTATGAAGGTATATATGGGTATATTGTGAGGGTATTTATGGGAGGTATTTATGGCAGATGAAGCTTAAATATCAACCTAAAGGAGCTAGATAAATGCTTCTATAAACAAATTCTGGGCAGAGTGAACAAATACAAAGATTCTGGAGTAGAGGAAAACTGTGAGTGTTCATTCTGTGAAAATCACAGCCATTTAACATTTCAAGAAGCTAGTGAGAAAATGGTATGGAAAATTATCAGGAGAGTGGGTTCATAGAGCCTAATGGGCCTTGTCAAGGCTGAGAAAGAAGAGTTGTAAGCAGAAAGCAACCCCTGATTTAAGGGGCCACCTTGCTGAGAGAAGCCTGTAGATGAAGTGAAAATGACTATGCAAAGGTCTCTTGCATTGGTCAGATCCAAGATGATAGTGGCTTTTCTCATGGTGGCTCTGCTGGAAGCGGGACAAACAGCCAGGTTCCGAATTTGTGTGAGGTATACAAGGGCAGATGTGGTAAGAGATAAAAAGCAGACCCAAAAATGATACCACAAAACTCTATGTAAGTCACTAGAAGACTGAGATGTCCATTCAGAAAGGTAAGAAGGAGCAAAATCTGTAATTTGAGCTTCAACATTCAAGCAGAAATGAGAATAAAGAAACATGCCACAGCACATGTCCAAATCAATTCAGGACATGGTCTTGTCAGTGAACAGGCAGTCTTTACAGGCAGAGAGACCAGAATAGAGCCTGAGGCCTGACCCTGAGTCTCCACAGCAGGACCAGTCAGCCCAAGACATGGTGAACAGCCCAGACACAGTGTAGCCCCATCTACCTACAGTATGTATTTTCTTCTTCATATCACAGCCAGGTTCCTTTGTAAGACATGGATCATGCTTATCTGATTTTTTCCTTCCAACTCTTAAGCTGTTTGTCTTTGATCTTCATAGAAATCACCTTTCAGTTTTGGTTCTATCCATCATTTTTCTTTTGAAGTTTTTTTTTTTTTTTTTTTTTTTTTTTTTTTTTTTTTTTTTTTTTTTTTTTTTTTTTTTTTTTTTTTTTTTTTTTTTTTTTTTTTTTTTTTTTTTTTTTTTTTTTTTTTTTTTTTAGAATATCCTTTCAAGTTCCATAACCACCTAATAATCCCCAGCCCTCCCTATTCCTGAGTGATTGCAGTAGCCTCCCTCATTTTCCAGCTCTCCACATTCATGGACCCAGAGACTGCAAGCCCATCAGTTGTCTAAGCCAGTTCTGTTTCTTTGAGTTCCCTGCTTAACACTTTTACAGGGGTTGCCATTTGAAGCAGAACCAAACCATCCTGCTCTCATGGAGCAGCTTTAGGATACTGAGGCTGACGACACAGTAGTATCTATGATGATGATGCCAGCAGCTGTTCCAGTGGTTTTTTTTCTTTTTTAACTTTCCTAGGTCCTCATTCCCAACATTCACACACATTGTCTCATTGATTTGTTACAGCAACAACTGAATGATTACTGATATCGTCTTCTATTAGGCCCTTTATATGAACTCAGTAGTAAGTAATGTGGATGGTAGATCACAATCTACATACTCACCATCAGACTCATTATCAAATGTGTAGTTACCAGTACTCAAAACCAGAATACATTCTGGGAGTCAGTAGCTTTTGTACCATCCCCTCCTCCTCGATGAAGACACAGAGACTCAGAGAGACCATTCATAACTTGTGAAGCTCACACAATCGTCATTTCAATTCTATTTGAAATAGAATCCAAACTTTGTCTGATACTCAAAGACTGAGTCTTTTAGTTCAGGTCCTACACTGTCTCCTCTCTTGTTCGTAATGCCATGTCATGCTTCCTCCCAGCCACTTGGGGGAGATGCCTCCTTCCCTCTACCCTTCTCTTACCAGAGTCCTTACACCCAGCCTTAGAATGCAATTTGAAGCTTCTTTTGTAAAACTCAGAATAGCCCTATATCCTCAGCAGTAAACTGGCCTCCAGGAGAGATAGTGTTGCCTTTCACTTCTGATTAAACAGAATGAAATAACAAATAATCAGGAACTCAGTTTTGGACTGTATTTGTAGTAGCTGAGAGATGTCCAAGTAGAAACGTCAAGTGAATCCCTGGTATATTGGTCAGTGAGTCTGTAGCCAGACATTGGGGGCCGGGCATCGTGTGGGTGCCATATACCAAGTGCACCTAGGGACAGGGTCAATGCAACATGTGGTGCCAGGGGTTGAACCCTGGTCCCTGCACTTGCCTCAGCAGGCACTTAGTCTGCTGAGCTATCCCACTGGCCCGCAATATGATTACCTTAGGATCCCACATTACCTTACTACAGAGTTTGAAAAATGAAACAGAAGATGCATATAAACACAAGAACAAGTAAATATGATAATTTTAGATGCTGATAATTATTTTGGCAGAGACAAATGAAGGTTCTGTGCATGAGAATGATTGATGGACAAAAGGAGCGATTTCTCCAGGTTCAGGAAAGGGCTCTGTGAAAACTTATTGGGCTCTGGAATGCTGGAATAGAGGTAGAGATCTGGAGATATACTTTAAACAATAACTGAGAGATAAAATGTTCCTGGACTTAAAAATATGGGCTCCTTGGAGATGCTCTGCAAGCCTCCTCCTGGTACTCCTGAAATAACCCAGGGTACTTAGAGGTACTATGGAGGTTGCCTTTTCCTCATAATGTCAGCTTGTGAAGCCAAGTAACAGAGCTCCTGATGCTGTGTTCTGGAGGAGAGTTTAAAAAAATCAGAGCTAAGCTGTGTGCTTATAATGAGGGCCTCAACTGGAGCATGTGCACAGTTGGGGTCTGTGATGGGAGAAAAGTGTGAGATGAACAGATGTAGGGAGAGCAGTGAGGTTCTCCAGAAGTAACCCAAAGGCATGGCAGGGACCTGGTACTCCCTCTGTTCATCACTCCACCTTGAGTATCTTGACAATAACAATCTTTTGACGAATACATCTTCTTTCAAAATGTCATCTGCCCATAATTTAATATTCAGAAGTTTAAAACATCTGAAGTGTAAAAGCAAGCTCCAAACTTATCTGAATCAGCCTTCCCCTCTGCTCATCTATGAAACTGTAACAAATGCAGCTTATTCTGGGAGCAATTGGTCAGGCGCCCAGTTGCTTTCTTATTCGTAGCACACATATACATAAAAGAATGTGACTGAAGTATCTCAGTATAGGACCCAGAAAGCAAGGCAGAGAGAGGGTTGACCTGGAAGTCAACATCAGCATGTACAAATTCACACTATTTTCCATAGCTTTGCTTTAACAATAGCAGCGGAGCTAAAGTCAGTCCTGTCCAGTAAGCTCAGTGCAGTCATTTTCTAGCCTCATTCAGCTGAATACACCTATTTTCTGTTCATGTCCAGTTGAATCATGTACTATTGTTATCTCAGATATTGCTTGCAATCCAAAGCCTCTTCTCTCTTTTAGCTCAGCAGAGCTGAGCTGTATGTGAGCTTCCTATGGAGGAGATCTCTTTCACTCTATTTTTTTTTTAATTCTATGTGTAAGCACAGCCTGTGCCGAATGGATGCAGGTCTATTTCTGTAGCACCTACTTCTTGGTGGTGATTAGCACCAGACCAAGGTGGATACCAGTGCGACTCTAGTAGTAGCTCTCTTTGTTGTCTGGTTGCAAGTGACAGAGATCTTGTGCATCCTCACATGTAGTTGAATAGCACATGTATGCTGTCATATCACATCATCGAGAGTGCAGGCAAGAAGCCACCTGTAAAGAAGTACTCTACCCCCAGTTCTTCTGACTAGGTAGGCAAGGAGATAGGTCACGTACCTAAGCCCTCTCGTCCCTCACTGATGCCCTCTTGTCCATAGGAAACTTGCATATCCTCACTGGGAAGGCCTTCCCTGGACTCACTCTGCCCCTTGTTCTCCAGATATCACAGACTGCTCACATGGAACACACGCCATTCCAAATAGGCCTAGTGTTTCCTAGTCTGGACCAGAAGCAATAAGAAAATGTCTCACTGCTCCAAGATTTCATAAACCTTAGCTGTTTTTTTTTAAGAACTAGCTGCTCTCCAGAGTGTCAGATCAGAAAGGAAACCAGAAAACTGTTTTTCTAAACATCAACTACTCCTCCAGGATGTGGCATTTTTACTTTCCTCTTACCTGTGTCTATAATATCTACTCTTTAAGATACCAGATTTGATGTTTCTAGAAAAGCCATAGCATCAACTGGTTAATGCACACATCTGAAGGTACAATTAAATATAATGCAATAAAATAACTCTGGAAAAATTTGCTAAAATGTTAGTGATCTCAGGTTGATTTTATTTCATTTTTACCATATATCATAGTTATTCATCTGAGTAACACTTAGACAATTGGCTTGGAAAAGTTAACATTTTGTGTGTGTGTGTGTGTGTGTGTGTGTGTGTGTGTGTGTGTGCTGTATGAACAATGTGGCCCAAGAGAACCCTGTGAGATTCTTCTCTGCTGATGAGCTGGTTGGCTTATGGTAGGATTTTCCTCTTACAAGCGTTCAGTTATGCTGGAGAAAACTCAGATAAGTATTGTATCTAATTCCAAACCTTTGCCTTCATTATACCATACAAACCAAAGAAAAAATTTTAAAGACAATAAACAACACACCCGTCAGGTTGAAATTACTATGTAAATTATGTGCATTGCATTTAACAATGTGCTTTTCTTTTCTATAGCCAACATCAATAAAGCAGCAACTGTGAGCTATTTATTCTTCTGTGGTTAGAAAGAATGTTGAGGATAGTAAAGGGAAGCAGAGACAGACAGGGTATGATATTTATGGCATGGACCTGAATGGTATAAACCAGAGTATTTTGCCGTGTAGATCAGAGTGGGGAGTGTACACTGAGGGTGACAGTTTTCACTGACAGCGCACTCCCCAGCCTGAGGCCCAGTATGTGCTGCTTCCTGCCTCACTTTATTTACATCTCCTGTTGTAAGTGCCGCTAAAGAACTAGAGGTATCACTCATTCTAGTAAGTCAACATTGATTTCTGATGAAACAAGATGTGTACAGTGATAGTAAACGATTTATGTTTAATCCTGGACAGATTTAATGCCTCACTTTAAGGCCATTGAAATGTTTTTTTGCAGTTTGTAAAACTATGTTGAATTGGTATTAAAAGTAAATGCAATTTTTATAACTTTTAGATCACCTAAACCTCTTTGGATGTTCCCTTTTAAGTATTTTCTAGTTTGTCATCTCCCCCTTAACATTTAACAGCTTTTTATAGTCTAGCATGCAATAAGTAATTTACAAAGTCCCATAGAGTATCGCAGCATATTTTCCATTAGAGCCTCCTATAATGTTTTACTTCTTTATATCTACATAAAGTATTTCTTACTTTCCATATTAATATTTATCTGTTATTTTAGTATACTAACAAATAGCTTATTCTAAATGCCAGCAACCCCTTATTATTACACTCTGTAGCTCAGTAATACACACTGTGATGTCATTATAAAACTAGAAAAATACTGTACTCAAAAGTGTACCTGGTTTTCCACCTAAATAAGATATTACCTACTTAAGTGACCCATACTTAAGACTGACAATTCAGTGATTATGTCTTGCCCCTTATGATATCCCATAAGGGAATTACATTTCAGCATCAGCCAGGTCCTCCTGAGGCTGATTTCTGCAGCCATGCTGTGATTTGCTATTTCCTCTGACACTGATACATTAGTCCTGTCTGTCACCATGTTGACTTTCTTTGATATAAATAACCCTGTCATTAGATATATATGTATAACAAAACCTGCATTTCCTGATGAATCCAGTGCTGGCCTTATTTCACATTATGAATGATTGAGATGCCTCTTGGTATGAAATCTCACTAGCCCATCAGATTGACTGGGCCAAAAGAATAAGTTGACTCCAGGTAGGATAGTAAAATGAGGACTGAAAATGATTTGTAAATTAGTTGGAAAATACTTTCAGAGACAAATTCTGTACTTAAGAGGCATCACTGTGAATGCACAGTGATGAAAATCTCTGTGTAGCCTGTAGATGACTGTGGTATGGGTTTATTAAATTCATGTCATCTAGACCAAGGAGATAGCTCAGTAGAATAAGCGCTTCCCTGGCAAATACAAAGGCCTGACTTTAATCCCAGGTTCTGCCCACAAATAAAAAAATAAATTCATGTTATCTAATGGAGGGCCGTTTACCTTTTGTTTTCATTTGTGGTCTCAGCTCAGGGATCTTGGTGAACCCGTGTGATTTGTGCAAGAAACAGTACATGGAAATATCAGAAATCTCTGTTGACAAAGCTTTTGAAATACTGAAATGAATTGAAAAGACTTACCAATGTAGGGAGCACTAAGAGTTTTTCATTAATATCTGAAAAGGATGCTGTGTGCCATGGCTGATCTCTGCACAGTACCTCACTATCCTGTCCTCTCTGCCAGGGCATGGGTAGATTAGGCACTCTCAGACCCCTTGTAGCCACTGGTTAGAACATGGGTACTCTGTAGAAGCATACCAGACAAATCTTTAGGATATAATAGAAATGCCTAAGAATTAAGTAAGAATTACTTGACTTTCTTAGTACAATACACACCCTAGGGCCTCTACTCTCAGTGACTTGCCTGAAAGAATCCAGATAGGGTCACAGTTCCCTGGGAGACTAAATGAAGATAGTTCCAGCCACAATCAGAAAAACTATTTGAGGAGTTAAAAGCATGTTGATGCTTTTGTTTGCTGGGCCTAGGGAAAGCTCAGATAATTAGTTGGGAGAAAGAAAGAGATACCTAGAAGGATAAAGTGCCTTTGATTTACTTGTTTTGACCCTGATAATTGGAATCTAATTAGTACATTCCAAATACAGACATAAATCTTAGATGTATATGTCTTAATTAAGCCTAAATCTCTTCTTAAAAATAAGGATTAGATTTCCCTGTGATAACACAGTCTTAATCCATTGCTTGTCTTAAATGTGATCTATTGGATAAAGCACTGATATATATGAAAAGAAACAAAAATTCAGATTGAGGGACACGAAGGAAATTCTAAGTCTGAAGAAAACATCATTTAATAAATTCAGGAAGTTTAATAAATGTAACATATAGCCCATCCTTGGAACAAACATTACTGGAAAGATCTGTGTGAAAGTAACAAATGAACTAAGGAGTCCAGGACTGTGGGATATTGATGCTTGATTCATGCTTTTGCATTTAGTAAAACATTCTTGAAGGAAAACTTCACAACTACAGCCACATACCAAACTGGGGAGATACTGAAGGCACAGACACCAAAGAATAGAACTTCACAGTTCTTCAGTCCACAAAGTATAAGACACAGTGATCGGCCATATTTTCCATCTTACAAAATTCAAAGGCTGTACATGTAGGAGGGCTAAGAAAATCAGTGTGGATGTTCACAGAATGAGTCAGTCTCTCAATCTGACTCTCTCTGCCTTTCTTTTCATCTCTGTCTCCATTTATTTTTTTCTACCTTTGTCTCTATCTCTTAAAGATGTCACTTGAGGTTTCTGGTGACATGAGTTTCTTTGTGTATTGGTTGCAGTGCTGAGAAGCGGCCAAATGAAACTATAAAGCACATAAAAATAGCACGCCAGGCCATTCAGCCACTAAGCAAGTAAACTTACCTTAAATTATGAATGTCTACAAAGAATAATTCTTAATCGTAGCAAAGCACTATGTGTCTAGGGACTGATTCCTGGGCAGTTTAATTCTGTCTCTCCAAACAAAACTCTAAAGAAACAGCAAAAACTAAACAACCTATGGCCATAAACCTGTAACATATGATGCTTGTGAACTCTATGGGGAAGGAATCCATGCAGGACTATTGGGTTACTTTGCCCATATTCCAGAATAGCTGAATCCTCATTTAGGAGCACCTATACACTATGATAACTTCACCCCTAAAGACCGGTATGATCTGAAGACATCATGGTAGGTATTAAGTGCCCCCTAAGCTTCAACTGAAGCTGTAAGAGCACTACTCTGACAGTGCTGGGGCTTCCTGCCAGCACAGGAATTGAACTCCAAAATGGAGCCCCATAAGGGGATAAGATAAAATAAAAGCCTGTGTTTATAACTTTAACCTTAAAAACCACAAATATCACTTTCTCAGAACTCTGATTGAGTTTAAGGAAAGAGGTCATTGTCCCTACAACTCAGTGGAGGAATGTTAGTGTGACACTATGACAAGAACTGTTGCATGAAAAAATATCATGGCAAGCACCTTTGGAAAACACTTGTCTGGATGTTCTCTCAATCTATCATTTAATTCATCATTTTCTAAGGCAAAAGCCTTAGAAATATGACATCAGGAGATAAGACACATAAAAACCTCTCATTTCCTTCATATATATATATTCATAGACTAATATATTTTGTATTATATATATACATATATATATATTTATATATTTCTAAACCATCCTGAACCTGTTTACATATGCAGTCTATAAAAATGTTTCCCAAATGCTTACAGCCATTTGGTGAAATCTAACATGTACTTTATATAAACTTATATTACAAACAGAAAAGCAATCAATACCATAAATTGCTCAATATTTTCTTTACACCCAAGAAATAGCCTTCCTTTTCTAAGTGCTACCTAATCCTTGCGTCATGGTGCTATGAGTTGAGTGTCTCCCACCTGGTTCTCAAGTTCCACGAGTGTACCTTGGCCCAATGCCAGTACACAGGGAACATGCTCATCATGGAAAACCCTGCAGATGAGAGACTTGTGGTCAGACAGGTCAATTCCCTGAAATGGCTCCACAGACTCTTTTGTTTCCCTCCAGTTTTTAGAAGGATTATCATAGCATTTTTTCAACATTTTCTCAAGATCTGGTTTCAACACATTTGACAAATCTAGCCGTGTTTTGCAATGATACTGTTTTATCATAAACTGATTATTATAGGTAGTATAGTTAGCTACTTAACACTCACAGATGGCTAAGATAGTCTTAGGACTCTGTAAAGAGAGTGATATATGGCAGAGGTCTTGCAGAAGGAGCAAAGCAGACAAGCAGACATTTCTACTTCTGAACTGATTATTTTATTCCTGGAGGCAATGTGCCTGATAGCTTTTCATGCTCTGGATGATTTTGTAGTTGGTTTTATGACTGTGCTTTTGGCTCTAGGACATTCTAACATATTATAAGATGTGTTCTAGGCGAGATAGCTCAGTGGACTAAGTGCCTGCTTAGGCAAGTGCAGTGACCAGTGTTTGATCCCTAGCAACACATATCACTCTGGCCCCCCACCCTGGGTGCACTGAGGAGGCCATGGAGACCAGGCATGGTGGTGCATGCCTATAATCCCACTACTGGGGATTCTGAAAACAGGAGGATCACCTCAAGTCTGAGTTTTGTAGTGAGACCCTGTACCAAATACATTTTCTAAGAAAACAGTGTTCTAGACTGAGTGTGACTGCTAAAGTTTAGTACAAAGAATTATGCTTTTTATCTACCACAAACCCTGAACCTAGGATTGAGATGCAAATAACAGATTTCATGCAGTGAATTAAAAAAGAAAACAAAAGCAATTTCTGTCTAGTGAATGAAATATATATATATACATATTTATATATGTGTGTATATTATATATTGTATTTATAATATATATTATATAAATATATATAATATAGAGATATATATTTCAGATGAAATAGGAAACTGGCTGAGGGAGTGATTTTCTATGGCTCTATGATTGGTAAAGAACAACACTTTAATCATGTGAAAATCCATGCTGGCCCTTTGGACTAATGCAGGAAAGTCTACTGGTTGTACTTGCCCCCTGTAAATAGGAGTTTAAGTGTGTGTTCATTGCCCCAGTGCTTCATTAAGACTCTGGTACACATAGACTCTCACTCAGAACTATTGATCATTTATATACCGAGATAACAGGCAGAAGTGACATGTTTTCAGCAAGTCCTGCCTGATTGAGCAAAGCTTTTATGTACAACCTACTGAACTGTTGACTTTGAGGCTTTTATTGTATTTTCACAATATGAAGATGCATTTTGTCCCACGGGTAATCTGTGCGAGTTAAAAAACAAGGCAACACTGTAATTTCATTTGGTCAGTGACCTTGAAACAAGACCATGAGGTTTTCTTGGGGATATCAGCTCTTCTCCTAGAGAAGGAACTATTTTGTCTTTGCCAAAATAACCCCTGGCTGGTAGAGAAAAAGAAGACTTTGTAATTCTGAACTCCTACCCACTTTCAACATCATTTGGTCAGTGAAATTCCAAGTAAACAAAAAAAAGAGAAAAGAATGCAAGAATGCTTATTAAATGGATCTTTTTCCAGTAAATCATGTAATGCATCTATTTCTTAAAAGCATGAAAATATCAAGGACTTTATTGCTCAATTTAATTATATTCTTTGCATGCTAGCTCTTAATGCTTAAAAAAAGGAGAAATGATTCAAAAGAATTAAAATTAAAACATTTTCTTGAATGCTAAAAGAAGTTCTGTGGCATGATGTGTTTTCTTTAACCCTGAAAAAAAGCAAATGAAAAAGAATTATACTGCAGGTAGAAATTATGGAACATGAGCAAACTCCTCTGTGTAGTTGGCTAATGTGCCTTTCTAAATAATAATATTTTGAGAATGCCTGTATCAGCACATTCTAATCTGAAAATACTTCCTATTTGTATTGACAGGAAAAATGCTGATATAGTCTCTAAATATGAGCCATCCCCTGTTGTACTTTTAAACACAAGCAGTTTGTCCTTGCATCAGGATTTAATGGGCTGAATTGTCATGTTGACACTTCTTGTCATCTCCACTCACTTTGCTCTGTCTTTAAATATTCATTGATTTCGCACACACTGCAGTGAATGACTGATCATAGAGACCTTAGTTCTGATTGATGGCTCCACTGTTAGAGCAGGAAGAGAAGAGACTCACACCTATTAATGAGATATTGTTTTTCGCTCTGCCATTATAGTTGTGTCCTAACAGACCCTTTTCTTATTTTCTATGTTCTACCCTGTATTTAGAATGCCCAGCTGGAAACAGTTTAAAGGCTCTGAACTGAAATCCTTCCAGATAAGGATGTATGTTCCAGGGAGGCTGCATGAATCATTGTAGGTGGCATAGCTGGTTGGGGACAGGCTAGGGCAGCACTCAACCCTGAGAGTTGCTCTAGCTTCCATTACACTTCATGAAATAATTAGCCTGATTTCCTGCCTGTGGTCAAGGAGAAACAACAGTGTCCCATGTCTCATATTTTCACTTAATGCCTCTGATCTTTCATAGTTCAGAGCAAATATGATTATCTATTTTATCAGAAATAAATATGAAACTGATAAATGTATTTACTTTCCTACAGAGGTAAAATAAATTTAATATAACTTTCATAAAAGTGCCCAGGATTCCAGACAGCAGTGGAACCAGCAATATAAATTTTAAAGGACCAGAACTGAGGAGTGTGCAGTATCCAGGCTCATTATTCCAGTCATGCTTGACATTGGGGCATCCAATCCAGCTTCTGACTGTGCTTTACCAGTAAGGACATTTGTGAATGTATCATTGGCCCAAGAGGCTTCATAAAGCACCACCTATACAAGCAATGACCTCTGTAATTAATGCTCCACTACCACCAGCACCAACATAACTGAGAAACTACCCTTGTAATGGCCTTGCCTTCTCACGGCCACTCTGATTGGCACATTGGAATGATTTCATGTGCACAGTGAAAGGTCCTTAGTGTTGTTACTTTCAGCTTAAAACTTCTGCCTACATAATACAGAGTACTAGCTGCTTCACTGATGGACTAGCAGATGTTTTAATTAGGCAACAATTCCATGTGCACACCAAGCTAGACATTAATATATGAGATGAAATAAATCGAGTAAAATAGTCGAATGAGGATAAAATAAAATGAATCAAACTACTTTACAAGATTATGAGTTTTATGAGACTTTTGACACTTTTCATTTTATAAACTTTTAAATTGAATATATAAAAATTGTTTATAGAAGAGCTACCATCCTTGTTTAAAAATTCAGAAATTCAATAATGTTATCATTTATCCTTACAATTACATGAGACCAGTAGTTTAAGCTGACTTCACAGAGCTTGCCTAAACATACCTTTATAAATTTCATATCATGGTTGACTAGTTGAATTTTTTTTTTTTTTTTTTTTTTTTGTGGCAGAACTGGGGATTGTACTCAGGCCCTTGCATTTGCCAGGGAAGCACTTATTCTACTGAGCCATCTCCCGGGCCCCAGTTGAATGGTTTTTATAGAGAAACTTAAGCATCTTCTACCAAAAACACTCCTTAGTATGTTTTCTTCATTCATTTGAGGAAGCTACTTACTATGGAAAGTAATCATAAGGCGTTTTTCCTTATATATATAAATTTCACCAGTTAATATTGTCTTCATCATCATAGTGAAAGTGTGAAAACCCAACAGAATGCTTGGGTGTTAGTCACAGCACTTTCCAATACTAATCATCTGGTATTGGACAATTCACTTCTTAGAAGTGTTTTTCTCATCAATACAATGTCATGGTGATAGAACCCAATCTAGTTATACTTTTTTGGGGGGATAGTTGTAAGGATAAGTCACACACCAATTTGCAATAATAGGTTCCAAGTCTTCCACCTCCTTCTGCTTCCAGTTTGCCTACATTCATCAGCATTCTCTTCATTGTCAGCAATAGAAAACAACAAAAGTTAGTTTTAACAAAAGAAGAGAATTGTTTGCATACCTGAGTAGGTTAGGACAACCCTGGCTGTCAGCCTTCCTGGAATGAATGTCAGCCTTCCTTGAATGAAGACTTGAAGTTGTCTTCCTTTGCTTCTCTCAGCTCCTCTCATTTCCCATGTCTGCTATTCTCAGACAGGCTATGGTGTTCCTCAAGGAGAACATAGGTAAATTTCAAGTCATATTCTAATGGCTTAGGCAAAATCACATGTCCAAACCCACAGTAACTACAAAGAAGTTCAGAGATCTGATGGACTATGCTGAGTCAGATCACTACACCAGGACATCGATGAAGTGACCCCACCTACATCAAATGAATGAAAGCAGGGCAAGACACAGTGGACAAGAGCCATACATCAATCCCATTTTCCTGGCAGGTTACTTAGTGTTTATGTACACTTTCTTCTAACTTATTAGCCTTCAAAAAATGCCCTTGATCTAGTATGTAACTATCTCACATATAACATTAACAAAAAGAGTTGCATCATATAAAATTAATGTGTATTTCTTGGTGTACACTAGAGGTAGTTTGTTTTCTGAACTGTCCATCTTTAGGCAAATGCCGTACTCTTATCCCATGTTAATCTTGACTTTGTATCCAGTAAATAGGTATATTAAGCCAGATAATCTGACCTTAGAAGACGCCTGATTAGCAGACTCCTAGATATCTGTCATTACCATGAAGAAAATCCCTCTAAGAAATGCTGCGCATTGTTTTACCTTTCTGATTTTAAATAAGCCACCTCGGAGGAAAAGTTGTCTGTGTTTTGCAGGACTTAACAGCCGGTTCTGGAAGCAGCCACAGATGTTCATAACTTTCTGCCAGTGATCTCTTGAGAGATCTTAGGCTCGCTAAAAAAAAAAATCACATTACTAAATTAGCATCTAATAGACATTCAATTAATGCTAAGGAAATAAATAATACTGGAGAAAATATGTCATGAATTAACAAATAATTTATGAACATGGTGATGGTGATGATGGTGATAATGGTGATGATTAGTGCCCAGTGCTAAGGTTTTCTTTATCTTTTTGTATTTTATTTGTTTCAGCTGGTTAAAAATTGTGTGGGAAGAGAGATTAATAAGACTAAGGGTGTATAAACTCTAAGAATGAGATCATTTTTGAGATGAGACTGATATCCCTCTGCAAATTTATTATCCAAATGTGAGAACTGAATCATTAAGCTATCAAAAGATAATTGTATGTAATCTACATAACTCCCAAATAAAAGAGATTGCAAAAATACACTTTTAGTATCTATGATCTGTGTTTAACATAAATTTAACTTTTTAGACAAATATGTACATACAGAGTATTTTCTTTTTCCAAAAGTAAACACTATCGAGATTGTGTTACCCAAATTTAATAACACTCCCATTAGTGTACACAGGGAAGACCCTCAAAGCTAACCACCCCGCTCCAGTCTCCCTGAAAAGCACCCCACCTGGCACTCACAGCCCATCAAATCCTAGAAACTTCTAGTATTTAACATTTCTGCTCATTCTCATTTAAGGGTTTTTTTTTTATTTTATTTATTTTATTTTTTTTCTGGCGGGACCAGGGATTGAACTCAGGCTCTTGTGCTTGCCAGACAAGCACTTATTCTACTGAGCCATCTCCCCCTGCCCCGAAGTTCTCATTTAAGGGTTTTAATAAATCAATTGTATTTATTTCCCTGTTTGTGCTAGTTTGTCTAATATTAAATTTCTTACTGTAATGAAAACTCAATTAAACAGTGAACCATCAGTGCAAAGAGAATTGTTTCTACAAAAATCTGAGTGATTTCCCAAGTTTTAGTTAATCATGTCTGTTTAAAAAATTATTATTCATTATATATGCAGATGTAGAAAGATTACAAAAATGGGAGGAAATATATCTAAAGTCTAAAACATCTTCCAATTGCTTTCCTGTCTCTTTCACACGTTTTACTTTAAAGAAAGTAAAACTGAAAACCGGAAAAACTGAGTAAAAAAAGAATGATGCCTCAACACTTCAGGAAGGTGACTTGTACTTAAAAAATAAAGAAGGTATTATTCCATCAGAATATTGCTATGTGATTTATATTTAAAAACAATAAAGCATGTACTGATTTTTTAATTATCTTACAAATTTGCATCATAGTAGGTAGTTCCCCTATGTTTGGTTCTTTCTTTTCTCATCTTGGTTTGACTTTAAACACCTCTCCCAAATGTTCCCAATTTGCTACTGTATCTTTAGAGAACTTTTAATACTTGGTCTCTTAGAATTTGTCTTTTTCTAAAACTTCAGTGGTAAGAAACTTAAATAAGCCTTGATCTTCCTTTTTATTTTCTGAATGGTGAAATTTTGTTATTGTCTACATTAGAAATCCTACATTATTTCACATAAAAAAATCACAATATGTATTGTCTTTCTAGTGTAAGAATCTGAAAGAGTTCTTAATTCACTGATTAGAGACATCTGCTATAATAATGTCTGTAAGTATAATATCATGTATGCACCTTGTACAATACCAAAACATTATGAAAACAGTTTGCATTGTATTAATATATTCAATCTGTCCTGTTAAAAAATAAATTAATTAATAAATTTATCTGTCATTGCAAAAAAAAAAAAAAGAATCTGACAAAGTAAATAAAATCTGAAAGGTGCATTAGATACTATGAAAGGCAAAGAAACTGTCCAAAAGGAAGGAACAATTGGGATGAGAGAAAGGAGAAAACAAAAAAGGGGGGAGGAATATATATATATATATAATTTTACTGCTGAACTGCTGATTTCTAGTGATCTACTGAAGGGAACAGCTAATTTTTTTTTTTATTTTATTTATTTTTTATTTTATTGAACTACAAATGTCAATCAGACAGTTTCAAGACACCTTAACAAGACAGATTCAATAAATTAATACATTGCAAACTGTTTTCATAATGTTTTGATATAATGTTTAAATGTTTTTCCTCTTTTTAATTTTTTTGACCAATTTTGTATGTTTATATCTGGTAATCTGAACAACTAATTTGAAAACAACAATATACACTGTAACAACCATTGTTGAATCCCTATCATTTTATTTAGTGAATTCTGTATCATTTCTAATTTTTTCCTACTAATTTCTATTCTTTTTAAAAAGAGTAAAGAAGAATAAACAATCATAATACTTTAGGGAAGAAATCAAAATTTTTTCTAAAAAGCAAACACTGTGATCATTTTTATGTATATCTAAATATATTTATTATTTCAAGTTTATGGTATACTTGATCATAAAAGCTATCAATCTTTTTTCAGTTTGATTACTGTACACTATATTATAGTTATGGATACAATTAATTCCTTGAGAGATGGAAATATTAAAACAAAAGAAATAGATAACTAGATTACTTTCTGGGAAGTTTCAAATCAGATAACTAAGTTTTAAAATACTGTTTTCAGGAAAGATAGACCCTTTACTTCTAATCCATATGAAATAATCTTACATAGTATGTCCAAAGAAGTACTATTTTATCCTAGCCAAGAGTTTATAAGTTAAACTATTTGCTTAAATGATTGGTTCTACATACTCAAGAAAGTATGTAAGATGTTTATATTGGCAGAAACTTCATCATTTAAAAGTGGTTGGTAATGAGCTTAATTCATTGAGGGGTTGGACCCCCCACCTTGCTATGTTGGCTATGAAGGAATTTGAGAAGCAATGGTGGTACCCAGTCCATCAGGATGGCTACAGGAGTCTTAAAGCACCACATGTCACTTCCCCTCTGTTCCAACCCTTGCCTTACACTGTGAATAGATTCTGAATATACCATAATAAAAAATGTTGGATAATGAATTTGAACAACTCAGTAGGAGGGCATGGTTCTGGAGAGGGTCAACTTCCCAGCCGTCTTGCTAAGAAAAGGTTTTTGAAAGATCATTGTATATACCTTTCCATAACATTAATTTACTCAGCATGAGACAGCTTTTGTACTTGATTTTTATCTTTATTTTCTCACCTGGGAAATATGTGAAATCATATGAAGAAAGACAATTCTATAAGCTATTTCTGAAAGTAGTTTGGTTGTTACTCTCTGTGCCACCAACCTGAATAATATCCCTTCACTTTGTGCCCATCCTTCCTGAAAGAAACCCTAATGGTAAAGGTAGAGGGTGATTCTGTCAACAAAAAATTGGTCATAAAATATGGTCTTGTCCACTCCTGTGAAAATCTGAAGGGGTTAGATGCCTTTATTCTTCTCCAGTTGAAGGTGGAGCCTTCAACATTTTTATATTCTACGTCTTTGTGTCTCATTTTCATACCAGTTCAGACTAATTGGCACTAATAATCACATCTGTTTGTGAACATAGCTAAGCATAAAACAACTGTATAGATGCCTACATTTGCTCCATGAGTTCCATGTATGCTTCCAAGACTACATAAAATTAAAATGCTTCATAAAGTTTGGGGATTCTTGGTTTATCGATGCATGTGTCTTAGAAGCTAATGAAAGGCAAGTTTTTGAATTGTAGAATGTCTGCTTTCATTATGTGAAACAAATCTTGCTGATTTTAGGAATGAAACAACCATCAGTAAAATAGTAGTGGGAGGGAATAAAATGTATTTTCATATAAATGAAAAGAGCTAGGCTTTTGCATAATTTTAATGGGAAAAGGATTAAGTGGTTGGAAATAAATGAAAATGCAAAAGAAGAATAAAATACATTATGGGCTGGTTAGCCTCCACATCCAGCATTTGTGGTCTCCAGTCAACATGAAAGAGCTCTGGGTCCTGGGAGGAATGAGGCCTGAGGTCTTCTCAGCAGGTTCCTTGGAACTATCTCTGCAGCCCCACTCCATTTGGGAAACAATTGGACTATAATCAGCCTAAGGAGCCACCGGAGTATTGCAGGGGACAGTCCCCTGCAGAGCATAATTAGATGAACAGGGTGGGCTTTGTGCCCTGTACTGGCTAATCTACTACTGTGTATTCCAGGACTAAGAGCCAATAAGTAACCTCTTCCTGCTGCGTAAGTTCTGAACTAATCAAATCAGTTATTATTACTGGAAAAGCTGACAAAGGAGAATATATGGATGCTGCCCCAGAAGGGTGGGCCCCACTCATCCTCTGTAGGGCTGACACCCAGCCCCCTCTCTGTATAGTGCAGAGGTAGAGGGAGGATGTCTGCGTCAAAGGTATCCCAGACAACATACAGAACAGGCCAATAGGCCAAGGAGAGGGGGAGACAAGGCTGACATCACAAGCTCCTTCCTGCTCTCTTGGAATAGAAAGATTGAGGCAGAAGAGAGCCCTGGGGGTTTTCTGCCATCTGGTGATCCAGGCAAGAGAAGGCTGCCTCTACATACATACACACACACGCACACACACACACACACACACACACACACACATACACACCTCAATTGTCATACTTAAAATAGGAAGATTTTCATTTTCATTGGCAGGAATGTTTGATCTTCTATGATTTAAGGGTCACTGGACAGCAACAGATTGGAAGAAACTCTGAACTTGTAGAGCAGACGCCAAGGCCCAGCTCTACATCTCCTTGTCATGGGATCCTGGCTAGTCACTCTCTGAGCCTCTCTATCATTTGTGAAATGGGGAGATGTCCTACCTACACAGAGGGATACAGTTGCTAAAAACAATGAATTAGAGAAAGTTCTGAAATAGACAGTTTGTTCTTGATTGGATAAAAGAATACCTTGGCACAATGAGGCAGCAGAAAGGGAAGTAGGTATGAATGAAACAAGTTTTAAGAGTTTGAATTCATAAACCCACCCCATCTTTTGATATTTTGATGGGAAACCTTGGATTAAAATTCCCAGACAGCCATGGTGGGATCCACTGTGTTGCCCTGGGCTGAGCCCCAATGGACCAAAACCAGAGGCTAAGCTGATGCAGGCTAGTTCTCAGGCCTTGCTTTTGCACAAACCCCTACATTTTGTTTTTAATTTAGAAAATGAGTGCCACTTTCAGGTTTGTAGTCAGAAAAGGGGAGCATCTTTGTCCATGATAGCTAAGGAACATGTTCAAACAGGACTTTATAGCCAATAACAGCTGGCTATAAGAGAAGAGAATGCAGGGTTGGTCTGCAGAAAACTTAAAGGCAGTTTGTGGCACAGGTTGGAATTCGGCCCATGGCCTAGACAGTTTTGGACCTTTTCTTTACTCTGGGTAGGAATTGATGACATAGAGACTTTAAATCATTTATTTTCATTATTTTTTCCTGTCTTCCTTTTTGCCACAAGATAAAATATCATTGTGCTTATATGATTTCTTTACCTTGACAGTTGGTCACAGAAAATGTATTGCAGCCATTTGACACTTATTTATTTATGATAATGAGATAGATTACATGTCCTCGTCCATCTTGGGCCCTACAGTGCTCTCCAAGTCACACCTATGACATTCAAGTAGCAGCTCAGAAGCATGGTGTTGGTCAGGTAAAGGGAACCTCAGAAGCATTTCATGCATGAATGCATAACTTTTAAAAACTGAACATCCTAGTGAACCAGCTTCCAGATGTAGCATTATTTAGCAGTTCATAAAAGTGCTGCCTCACTTCCACCAACACAGGTTGACTTTAGCTTCATTCCAAGACTTTTATGAGCGTGTGCTCTGTCAGCCCTTCAGAGATGCTTTATGCTATTGCAATGGCTGATAAATTCTGATGATGCAATTTATGGGAGGCATGACACTTTTGGTAACTGGCATTATTTTTCTCCAAAACTTCATCTAAAATGAACATTAATAGACAAAGGCGGGGGTAGTTCATGTCATACATCTCAACTGTTCTCGACCTCGATTTCCATCATTACTCCTGGTGCTCATCCATGTGTTGAAGTAGAGCTTTTTACATCCAGTATGGATTTAGGGCTTTCTACCACATTTCCCTTATAGTCTTGACTGTATACTTTTAGCCTGTAGCACGCTACCAATCACATGGGCCTTCCAAGCAAAAACACATGGCTTTTTCACTAGAGATATTTATACCAGAAGATTACTACACTGCAGGAATACTGTGCATGGTCAGTGAGAGCACATGTCATTCTTTTTTGTCACCTTAGCCCACACACAAATAGCTTTGCCATCATGTTTCTTCAAGAAACCTGGACCCCTGCATTCCAAAATAGGAGACAGCTATCTTGTGTGAGGTGCTAGAGAGAGTTTTTCTTGTCCCTCATGACTTCTCTTCCCAGCTTCCTAGCCTGTACATCAGAGCTGATGACAGGTGTTCCTTGTCCTTAGAAGCCATCACTATGTTTTAGGTAGAGGCAGGCTCCTCCTTCTGGCAATTCTTTGTTAACTGCTTGTGAGGTCCTCCTCAGGTGGCCTAGACTTCAGTTGCCCCCACAGTGTCCTGCCTTAGTGCTTGGATGGCATCACAGGAGAGGACTCTCAGAGCAGTGGAGCACTGGACACAGAGAACTATGGGAAGATGGCCAGAAGTGCTGGTGTCTCAGGGACATGTATGATGGAGAGGTATCTGTCTGCACATTTTGTGCATTGTGGCCTTCATAAAGTTTGGGGATTCTTGGTTTATCGATGCATGTGTCTTAGAAGCTAATGAAAGGCAAGTTGCCTTTCATTAGCTTCTAAGACACATGCATCGATAAGCTCTACAGCCCCACTCCATTTGGGAAACAATTGGACTATAATCCAGAACTAAGCTCCTTCCCAGAAGTTTCCTCCTTCTATATAAATTAGATGAGATATCAAAAGGTAACATTATTTTAATTTTAAATTGAGCTCCTTCAGAAATATCCAGGAACATGTGTTACTTACACTGTTAAATTCTTCTTAATCATAATCTTGCCTGTGAATCTACTCTGGCATTTGCCCTCCCCTTTCCCTATTTGCGCTTTCAGAATCCTCCATCTCCACTCCTCTGTCCATGAAGCTTCCTTCTATCAAGCTTCTTCTCTATGAAAAAAGAAGCAAAATAAAACCAAACAAAGGTGGCTTTGCATAAGATGTGGTATTCTTTAAAATAAAATATATCAGATTATACTCAAATAGCGCTGTTTGGCAAATTGGCAAACGCCTACAAACCGATGTCCTCACAATAGTGACCACCTCTCTGATAAACAGAAACTGGGAAGCACCTGATAGAGGGGATTTGGGTTTACTGGGACTTCTAATCAGACAAGCAAAGCATTTTCACTCTGGACCATCTGTCAACACATGTAAATGTAGCTTCCTTTTTTAAGACCAGATGTTCTAGCTGTGCTCATTTTAACAGGCATCTACCTGCTCTTTGATTATAGAAGGAAGTGATTTTACTTTGTTCTGAAATGATTTCTTTTTGGCTTTTAAATTTTCTGTTTGATTTTTTTAATTATTTTTTTTTTTTGGCATCCTATTTATCCTGGTATAAGGAAAAGAGCTCTGGTGTAAGAATCAGGAGAATCTTTTTCCTTTCTGCCCACATGTTTGGGCTTGGTAAATTATCAGTGATCGTTGGCCTTATAAGAACAAGATGGTTTCCAAGGTCCCTTCCAAAGGCTGGATGGGTCTGAGTTTCTCTGTAGGAAGTGTAGCCTTCCTGTCTGTAGCACTGAAGAGGAGTTGTCCTAGCCTCATCTTTTTCATGGTTACATGGGATTAATACTCAAGCATGATTCCTGTTCTAACTATGGGCATATTTAAGGTCTTAGAACAGCCAGGCATGATGGTGCAGGCTTGTAATCCTGGCATTCTGGGAAACTGAAGATCTTAAATTCCACCCAACCCTGGGCAATTTAGTAGTTTAGACCCTTCCTAAAGAAAAA
>PVKA01012838.1:0-28429 GCA_004027165.1 Ctenomys sociabilis
GACCATATCCATTTACAGCTCAGCTTAATATTATGGGCTCACGATGTATACTTCATTTTTATACTTTTATACTTTTCTGCTGGATGGTTAAGACCTAGGTAGATCAAAACTTATATACCAACACAAGAACTTTATATTTCCTATGTGGTCATTGAAGTCTTCTCAGGGTTTATCTTGTAGTCCTGTACATTATTCTGTAATTCCAATTTCTGCACATTCTTGAGTGCCCTGTCCCTCTCCTGAGACATGACCAGCTCCCTCACACTCAGGTCCACTGTCTCAGATTTGATGCTGACTCTGACTGAACCTCAGGCCAAAAATAGCACCTACATCAGCCTGAAATGCCTGTAATTTTGAGAGACTAGTTTCTAGAAGTACGGACAGAGGACTCGCCCTGGGGCTTGGCATATTCAGACTGTCAGTCCCAGGAGGAACCCAACGTCTCCAGGGGCTGCCTGCCCACTTGCCTCTGAGCTCTAACTGTCACTGTCCTAATTAATACAGCTGACAATCTCACCCTAGACTGAGAGCTGAATGTCCAGGTACCATGTGCAGCAATGGGATGAACTATGCTAGACAGTGGACCCTCGAAAAGTTGAGTGAACCCTGCTCAGAGGTGGAAGTAGCACTCTCAGGAACAGAGCCCAGCAGCCTAGGTGTGTTGTGGTCACCAGGGACAAAAAACACCTTAGCCAAAACTCTCCTGGGATGATCTGCACAGCAAACAGCTGTTTGGAAACCTGCCACCCATGACACAAAGTAATCTAGTCCAGAGCCTAAGTCCCTTCCAGGGATCAGCTGACTGAAAGATCAACATCAGCCAGAAGAATTTCTTTTTCTTTTTTTTTTTTTTTTTTTTTTTTTGTATTTTAAGGAAGAGCTATAGGGTATTCAGGGTCTTACTACTAGATCAGACTCAGTGATCCGCCTGTTTACAGCCTCCCAAGATCTGGAGTTACAGGTGCACACCACCATACCCATTCTCAGTTGCCATCTCAGCATGCCCCAGGGGTGGGGGTGGCACTACAGACCCAGAGATTGAACCCCTGGCCCCTGTGCCTGCTTGCAGGCACTTTAACGTGCTGAGCTACTTGGCTGGTCCAACCAGAAGAACTTTACCCGACACTCCCAAAAGATCAGAGCCAGGCCTGCCCCCACCTTTATTCCACAAGCTTAAGCCACTGTGCTGGGTCCCTCGCCCCTCCTGACAACAGGGTCTGCATCACTGGCCCTGGCCTCATGCATTAGAGTCAACTCTCCCTATCTAAAGACCCAGAAATAAAACATAAAAACTCCATAGAGCCAGTAACCAGTTAAAAAAACTAGCTATGTCTGGAGACAGTCCTGCACACACGTGTAACCCAGGTACACATTAGCTGCCTCTGCACATTTCCGAAACCCAGCCTTAGGTCTGCTGAAAACATCACCTGGACAGCTCCTGTGAGGCTTGCTCTAAAGGGACAGCACATCCAAAGCCTTGCCCCTGTCATCTAGACGCTCACAGCTGAAGCTTGAAGACAGCACTGCACTTGTGGGACTCCAAGCATGGCTTCTTACCGCAGCGCATCCCCCATGTACTTGAAGTGGTGGTGCACAGCGTGGTTGCTGTCTCTGTGCTCTCACTGACTGTAACCTTTGCCTCGGCCTTGCAGGCAGGTGCCGCAAAAGGCTCTTTTCCTTACTCCTTACATGGTTTTGTTATCTTAAAGTGCCTTCTTCATCTAAAAAGCTAGGGCTATCAGTTATAATTAGAAATTATTTGTTGTTACTAATGTACTGATATGTAAGGTTGAGATCTGGATTCTGGCTCTGGTTACTCTAACCCTGGGAATTTGCCTGGTAAAAGCTGCCACCTGGGAAATAATTCAAAGTATAGAATGGAAAAAGCCCAGTAATTCTTAGATTTCAAAATCTTTCAATAAAAAGAACAGCCCCAGCCTTGGAAACAATTTTTTTGAGTAACAACAAAAGTGGAAAATGAAAGGGGAAAACTGTACAAGAGAAAATGTTCTTTTTCAAATACTTTTTCTTTTGAAACCACCTAGGTTGGTAACTGCTTCATGGCTTTGTAATTATGTTTTTGACCCCCTGAAACCACAAGAAAGTAACCAAACATACAAGCGCAATTGTACCATTGCACCAAGCTTCATAAAACTGATGATCATTAATCTAGCCCTGTAACCCCTGCTGTCACTCTGCTAGCTGATAAGAACTACCAGGCTGTCCTGTCTTGGCTTTGTACTTCCTGTTTGTGCATCACACAGAAGCCCTAGGCCCTCAGAGATCAGGGCCTGATATTCTGGGAATGATCCTGATCCACGCCTGTCAATGTAAATAAATCAACCTCCTGATCTGGGTGTTGTTTCAGTGTTCCTGCTTACAGTTTCACTTTTACAATACCCTGAGCATTCTGAGCACCAGTCCTATGCTTTTCACCCATAAATTACACCACCTCCACCACTCAGGGAAGCAGTGACACTGCTAGTGCATCCTAATATCTCAGTACCTAGCACACCTGCCTGGCCTGTACTGTAATACGACAGTGAGGACAGGCATCCTGGTCACCACTGTGAAGGGGCCCTTTAAATGTTTCCCACTCCCATTTGTAACATACTCTTTTTTCTCTGAGCACAGGCATTCATTTCTTTGAGTGTGTCCTAAGGTAAATGCCTTTCATGTTTCTTTTTACTGCCACATCCTGAAAAGGCCTCTTCAGCCAACCTGCAAACTTATTTTAATGGAATGGGGCAAATTCCTTATTTCAGCCTTGGGGACTTCCCAGAAATAGCCTGGTAGCAACACGACTCAAGCCCCACTGCTCAGAATGTTCTCTGATATATTTTTAACTGAAGGGAAATAAGAAAAGAAATTCTTTTAGCCTGTGACTACCACTCACACACACATACTTACATACACACACACACACACACACACACATGCACACATACACACATTTTTCTTACCTACTCTTACAGCCTAAGCTAATTCATTTTTTTCCACATAAATGCCAAATCTGTACTTTAATTTTACAGCTTCACATTTAGGCATGTTGCCTCAAATTTCAGGAAAAATATAAAATAAAAAACACTGCTGTTTGAACACAATAAAATTATAGATCAGTCATGCTAAACTCACTTGGCAAAGCCAGGTGCAGCTGTCTCAGTTGTCCACAGACCTTCCTTCTGAGAAGCTACTTGTTTCTAAAACTCTGCAGGGCAGTGGCTAGGTGGGACTTTAGAATGCAAGCATCCTGCCCAACTAGAGCACTGTGGCGAGGACAGTGCAAACCCCAAGCATGAATCATGTCAGGCTTGACGCAAACTAAACGGAAATATATGCCCAGGCCTGATAATGTGTGTGGATGTTTCAGTTACTCTTCTCTCATTGCTGGGACCAATACCTGCCACTCAGAATGAAGGAAGGAAAGGTTTATTTAGCTCACAGTTACTGGAAGTTTCAGTCCATACTCAGCTGTCTCCACAGGGCAGAGAGCAACCTTTCATGATGGCAGCAAAGAGCAGAAAGCAAAGGGAGCAGCAGCAGCACAGGCAGCTAGCTAGCTTCCCTCCCCTCCTTACGTTGTAATGGGAATTGCCTGCCCCAGGGCATCCAGACTCACAGTAATCAATCCCAAACTCCAGAAGCTGCCCCTCAACTACTTGAGGCTTTGGGAGGGACACCTACACACAAGCCATAACAACGGAGAAGTGCTCCTCTCCTGACAGTGCCAGTCCCTTGCAAATCAACACTTTTAAACATTATACCTGTGGATGAAGCACCCTCCACAATAGCCTTTCTTTAGCTTCTATGACAACATCAATAATTTAATTAAACAGCAAAACTAGCATTCTTATTGATTAGATATGAAAGAGGCTCTTCAGAAATAACTTTAAATCTAAAGGTGTCCTTGGGGCAATTTAGAAATTTACAATTTTGGTTGAAACTAATGACAACAGTTGTAAATACTATTACACATGCAGTAGAAATTTTGTAAGAAAGAAAACATTTGTCCCAATTCTATCCTTTTTTCCCCTCATTCACTTCTGCCCTGCCTCATTCTAAAAGTTACTTCAGAGAGCCCAGAACTTGTGGACAGACAGCATGGTGGCCTGGGGATTCTGTAGCACACAGCATAAATGTGATGAGCCACAGGGAAGGGACTGTCCCTGGGTGCCTACTTTGTTTCTCCGCAGCATGTAGCTTCATCTGGCAGCCAACAAGGCCATGAGGACCCTGGGATCACGCAGGGCCATGAGGGGACATGCACACCTCCAGTGACAAGGCAGACTCGCTTCTTCCTGACAAGGAAATGAAACCCTGCATCCTCACACGAGTGACAGATACTTAGGGAGCACATGAAATGTCCCATCTGGAGAGACAATACAAAAGCCATCAACAATCACATAACAATCCCAAATGAAGTCTCCGATTGACTATTTTGACTTTTAAATCCTATTGCTCCTGACAGTTGTGCCAGGCTCATTGCTGCATAACCTCTGGTGACCTCCTTCAATGGCTAGAAGGACACGGAGCCTAGATGAAAGGCCAATCTCTGAGGTGTACATGCTGCACAGAGCTTGGCAGTGCCTAGAAGGACGGCCAGGTTCGCCATAAAAATCTGGACCATGTTTATAATGGATTCGACAACATACAGCTTTGACCCCAGGAGTTCCTCTATCCAACAGCACTGATCTGTTGGCATGATGGATAAATGCCCTCAGATGCAAAGGCGATGCACACAGTGATGCTTGGTCAGCGCCTCTGCAGTCATGGGCAGGGAGTACCATGAGGCTGAGCCCTAATCTTTAACTCAAAAATCCTCAATGACACAGGTTTCATTTTCTGCAGGGTCTCACAGTTGCAAAGCAGAAATTTGCAGATGAACCTCCAAAACCTTGCTTAGAGTCCATCCCCTTTTTCTGCTGATGAAATTCTACTTTGTGAAAGTTTCAGTCCATACTCAGCTGACTCCAAGGCAGAGTCAGCATGAACTAATTCAAATGTTTCTTCTCTGATCTGCTTGGCACTATATCACCTCTTTAATAAATCCTCTGGCTTTGCTCACTTCCAGTTATTTGCTTTAGAAGCTACTTACCTAAACAATGAAGGAATAGATCCTGGCAAGATTTACTGTAGGAAGTACGTCTGATGTGTGCTCACTCTACTGACAATTGTTTATATTTCAAAAATTTAGGGAGAGTGTTGTCTAGTTCAAACCAGTTGAAGCACTGATCTCTCAGGCCCATGCAAGCATCCAACATGACCTTTTGACTTAAGACACCCAAAATCTCCACCCATAGATCATGATAAAGTTATCATTTTCTAAACATGCACCCTGGAAGGGCCTTTAAGTTTAGACATGCATGTTCAGATCACTGTTTACTTCATTTTTCTTACCTTCCAATAAATTTTCCCCAAGCCTTGGAGGACCTTTCTTCTTTAACCTATAAATACTGCTATAGGAATTCCTAGAGGCTTTGTCTCTTCACTTGGGTCTGCAGATGTCTGATGGGAACTAAACACAGGTAAGATCATGGGCCTGCCTTCCTGTTGCATCCCTCCACTTTGCCGCCTTCCACTTTGCATCCACTTCCTGCTCACCTCGGGATGTTGACGTGATAATCATTTAAGGAGTCTAAAACCAGTAACACGCAGTTGACTAATCCTAAATCTACCTACTCTCTTCCTCCTCTGAGGGTAAAGACACTAAGATAAAAATAACTAGTATATTTTCAAGATTACAGAGATATCATAATAACAGATTATCAATCACAAACCTTTACAATATCCTGTTCCATGCCACTGTCCCCCCAGCCCCAATTTTCTCCTCTGAGGTATTCTCTCTGAGTCATTCTCTTTCCCATTTTATATCAAGTTCCGGAAGAGTAAACCTTGCCTGCCATCAGCTTCCTTAGTGGTGGTTGATGTATTTATTGTGTCAATATATCTAAGCTAAACTCCAGCTTCTTTGGAAACAAGGCACGGCAATTCTTCTTCCTGCATGAGGTGGGAGTCCCGCCCTGGGGCATAGTTGGTTCTGTCCCCAGAATGACTCAGCACAGAGAGACCACATAAAGGGGCTGAGAAAGTAGTCAATGTTCCACTTCAGAGGAACTTCAGTCTTCACATTCGGCTTGGACTTCATCACCTGGCTCACAGTGCAGACTCTTCGGCCTCCAGCTTGGATCCTTTGCCTTCCGTCACAGACTCTTCAGCGTCCATCACAGACTCCAGTCTTCCGTCATAGATGGAAGCTGATGGGTAGAGACTTCCACTGAGCACTGCAGTGAGCTTCAGACCTTGGAACTCAATTCTTCAGTCTGGGATATGCAGACGCCCTTTGCACGCTTCCTCATCTGACTCTGCAGCTGACTGTGGACTCTGTGGCTGACTCTCATAAGCTGGTCTTGTAATTCCTTATACATTGTATATCTTGGTATTAATATCTGTTCCTTATATTATATCTGTTCTTCTAAGTAAAACCCTGGCCAATACACTTGATGCCAGCACAACCTGAGCTGACATTAGACCGACCACTGTCCAACCCATTCTGCTTGATGCTGCATATGTGCTGCCCCCTAGTGTCCCCCCTCTATGGGATCCTGGAGCCATTGCTAGCACCTCAGAGACAGACCTGGGATCGTTAGACGTCTCTGTTCTCTCCAGTGTAGCCACACTGAAACAAGCTCCTTTCCAGCTTCACCCTCCCTTTTTCCCTCTAACTGGCCCACTGGAGTGACTGGCTGCACCTATATTGCCAGTAAACTTCCCTTCAAGCCAATAAATCGAGAGGCAGAATATCTGTGGAAGAAGAAAGTGTTTCTGTAACCAGCTATGGGAATAACCCTGGACCCAAGTCCAATCCAGCTTGCTTTACAACTGTGCTTTTTCAGTACTTACACACTGACTAAGGGGACTTTACAACCATGAATGAAGCAAGTCCCTAAGGACAGAGGCCACTGTGCCAAGTCTCCTGACAAGTGCTGTGACTGCAGCTGCAGAGCTGTGGTCACTCCCCTGGGATGCACTCATTTAGGCACTCTGGCCTTTTTTCTTATTTCAGGAAATACTGTCACACTGGGTTTTTTCAGAAAAGAGCAATACAACACAGGACACATTTCATAAGGTTATCTGTCCACATACTAAAGAACAAAGAATCCAGCTGAGGGCCTGAATCCTAGTCTCATAAAAATGGCTTCCACAAGGCTGGGGATATAGCTCAGCTGTATAAGCACCTGCCTGGCAAGTGCAAGGTCCTGAGTTCAATCTCCAGTACTGCAAAAAAATAAAATAAAAGATGGAACCCAAGGCCATCACAATGAACTCTATCGGGCAGTGGCAATAGCTCAGCAGCCTAAGTGCCTGCCTAGGCAAGCTCAAGAACCCAGGTTCAATCCCTGATACCACATGCCATGCCAGCTCTACCCTGGGCACACTGAGTTGGCCACCAAGACAGGATATGGTGTAATCCCATCATTAGGGAGGCTGAAACAAGAGGATCACTGTGAGTCTGAACTGCATAGTAGGACCCTGTACCAAATACATAAAAAAAAATAGAGCCCATGACAATGTCTCATACAGGCCTATTTCACAGATCTTCACTGGAAAGGCCCAAAGGTCAGTGGTAGAAGCTAGAAAGTCTACCAATAGGATGAAGGATCTGTGCTAGCAAGCTGAGGGATCTGCATTGGAGCCAGGAAGCAATGCTCAAGATAAAAACCAGAGCTCCCTCAATAAGTGTCACAACCATACTCAGTGAAGTGAGGTCCTGAGGTCCTCTGGAGATAACCATCTTCCCCTTGAGAGCCAGAAAGGGATGCTCAAAGTGTGGACCAGAGCTCCCCCAAAGTGACACAGTCATCCTCAGAGACAATAAGGTTCTGAACTCCTCCTCCAGTGAAAACAACCAATTTCAACAGAAAAGCCAGCATGACAAGATCCTCAAGCAAAAAAGCCCAAGAGAGCCAGCAGCTTCCCCAACAGCCTCTCAACAGCTTCTCCAGCTCCGCCTCTTCTGCTGCTGGCAAGCACCTTCAGGTGGGCCTCCCCACCCCTAGCACGATGCCGGTTCAGGTCAGCTGAACTGGTACAAGTTGGTCCCAGGTGACAATCCACAACGAACACTTTGCTTCTTTGTTATAATGGCAAAGAAGATTAATAGTATGCAGCCCCAGAGAGGGGCTTTTGGCTTATAACTCTTGGTCACTGGGACCCCCAGAGCTAGACCGTTGCAAGTACTCTGCTAACAGTACCGCTAAACCCCAATTCCTGGGGGCAGATCCGAAACACTTCCCCTGTCTTCACAGGATTGTGTCCCTGGAGTAAATTCCATCTTTTCTGCAAGCTCATTGTGTTAGTGGTTGGCACCCTGCAAACAGACAAAACGGTCTGTTGCAGTCATGTGATTGTCTACACACTGATCCACCACACACCACACTCTGCCACTGAGGTGAGACTTCCTGTTTCATGGGCCCCAGAACACCCGATTCCTCTTCTCCATTAGATGTTATGGGCCTGTTTTCCCTATACTACCTGGGAACTACTTGAGAAAAAGAACACAAATGCACACACACACACACACACACACACACACACACACACTAATGTGTATATTCATTAGGAGAATTTCTTTTTCCAACTCATATATAGCGATAGGCCTATCGTTTTATTTTACAGAAAATAAAGTAACAGAGTAAAAACCCAAAGTTAATTTTCATGTACAGGAAGGGGTACTCAGTGATGAGTTGCTGAGCAGAGACAAAAGATGCATGCATAGGCCAGACCCACTAGTGGAGGGGGGTGGGGCTCCATCAGGGAAGCTTGAGAGAGTCCACTTGGCTCTCAGCTCTCCTATGCTGATGACCAAGGGATCTGTCCCTGAGGCTGCCAGACTCATAGGGGAAGCAATGACCGACCGCGATATTCTCTGAGGTGCTACCTCAGTTAGGTAAGGAAAGCTCAGCAAGATTTCTTTCTGGATCTTCTTCGTTCAGATGTGTTCACTTCAACAGAATCTTTGTACCACCTCTGGGGTCCTGGTGATTACACACGCCTGTGCGGGCAGACATGTGTGATATTTGTTACAGCCATGACTGAACCCCCTTCCAGGTTTAGGGCAATGATTGGAACTACTCGGGGTCACTCTGCTGGCCAGGAACAGGTTTTTATAAACATTAGTGATTGACACTCTTCAATTATGGTGCTCCTGTACATCTTGAAAAATCTTAATCATATCTTGGTGTCTTCAGCCTCCAAGGGGGAAGAGAGAGATTTGATACAAAACATATATTTATGCACACTGTGTGTATTTGTGTATGATGTATATATGTGTGCATGTATATTTTTTAGAAAAGAAATCTCTGTGTTGGAGGAAAAATATTCTGGCCAAACCACCCTGATAGGACTCTTGGTGAAGGTAGGCCAGGATGATAATTATGAGGTGAGGGGAAGTTAAAAAATTTGAGCAGCTATCAGAGCAGGGAGATTTTTACCAAACTGCCCCAGCAGGACTCTTGTAAATCAGAGCTAAACAAGCCAATTGTGCCCAGGATCCAGGTATAACAGAGGAAAAATTTCTTCTTTTCTTCACCCATTGCCAAGTTCATGCCTGAAGTATCTACAGCAAAGAACAGATTAACAAGAGGAAAACATGCAAGTTTATTTAATATAAATTTTAAGTGATAGGGAAGCATTCAGTAATAAAGTCCCAAAGAAATAGGGAAACTCATATATATATATATATATATATATATATATATATATATATATATATATATATAGTTTGATGAAGAAGTGATTAGTTGTGGAGCAATATGACTGGATAAAAAATGGCTGTGGTCTAATCAAGGTTATTTGGCAAACCTGCTTGCTTAGATTCTTCTGTGTCCTTGTATCTCCAAAGATGAGGACATTTCTTGTTTCTGGGTATAAGACTGGCATCTCTCATGTGAGAGTCTGGTGACCTGTTTGGGAAGAAGGCCAGAGAATTCTTTGATAAGCAATTAAGGGCTAAAGCTGGGAGGATCAGAAAGGCCTTCGCTTTTACTGTTTTTCAGAAGAAAAGGAGTAGTGTGGCTTGAACATGGTCAGAGGCCTTGCAGATTTAGATCAAAAAAGACTCTTCGGCCCAGTCGGCTGCAGCTCTGAGACTCCAGCTGGGCAACCTCAGCCTGAAAAAAGGAGCCAGGTGCTTCCCCAGGCAAGTAGCCTGCCTCACTTATGTCAGCATCACAGACTCAGAAGAGCTCGCTGCTGGGGGACTGAGGCTGAGGACTCACGGTGGCTTACTCTGCTGGGGCTCTGGGGAGGGTTCCAGGCAACCAGGCTGTGTGGCTCCTGCTGGATTGTCTTCCTGCGCCTGCCAACCTAGAGGGCTGGACCTCCCCCTTGAGCCCACAAAGAAGGATTTTTTAGATCTGTCTGCAGTGATGGGGTTTAAGGCCGTATCTTCCTCACATACGACCACTGGCATTATAAAAACATGGATGATCTCTCTCTTATTTCCATGTACCCTTAGCCGGGTCATAAGACCCTCACGCAAGAAGTGACTTACCTATACCTGGAGGGAAGGGACATCCTTATCTCCCAGAGCACACAGGACAATCTGAACAAATACGCCTCCTTAAGTTTCCCCACTTTATCACACCAGATCATGCCTTTCATTGTACGATACTCCACAACTACCACTTTCCACCAGGATACACAGGTGCACTGCTGGGTCTTCATTTCCAAAGGTTCCATATCACATAAATGTTAAACAAATTTGTGTATTTTTCTTTTAATAATTTATATTTTGGCAAAGTTAAATGTGTGTGTGTGTGTGTGTGTGTGTGTGTGTGTGTGTGTGTGTGTGTTAGCTAAGGTAGCTATACTACTAACTTTTCCTTGAAAAGAAAAGTTTGTGCTTATGTCATTTGATCAGTTTTTCATGCCTATAATCTTGTAATCTGAACAACTACGTCAAAGATAACAATAAGCAATGTACTAACCATTGTTACTCTCACTATCATGTTTTTTAATTTTATATAATTATTTTTAGTGTTTTCTTTTTAAATAAAAAAAAAGCTACCCTTTGTTATAGAACTCTCATCCATGAACCTAGTGACAGATGGGAAAAGCGCCTTCCTCCGCTGCAGTGGGATCCAAGCATCGGAGCTGTTAGAGCCTAATATCCTCCCGTTAGCGCATGTGTTCTAAGCAGTTTCCCATTACTGAGCAGAAGACCTGATTGAGTTTAGTTCACATCTCGGTGGGACTCAGTGCATAGTTCACCAGCTTCAAGGTGGGAGCATCATGGGGGAGAGTGGTGATGGGGAGGGCATGGAAGACCTCAGCTGCTTGGCCCTCAGCACCTGGGAGCAGAGCAGGGGACAGCACAGAGTGCAGTGAGCAGGGCAGCACGCAGAGCACTCAAGGCCGTGGCTCCAGGATTCATCCAGACATACCCAGAAGGGTGCTGGGCAAAGTGACTGAGACTTCAGTATGCTTGTGACTTTTTCTTTTTATTGGCAGAACTGCGGCTTGAACGCAGCCACCTGCACTTGCCAGGCAAGCGCTTATTCTACTGAGCTATCTCCCTGGCCCACTTGTGACTTTTAAAAATATGTAAGAATGAAAAAAACAAGTCTTCCATGAACTTAGGCAGAGCTGAATTGTGAAGTAGAGGCAGAGTAGAATCCCAGAAAGAACTCCTGAATAAAACAAAAGAACTGAATTAAATTCAGACTTTGCACTGGTACACATTTGGGCCAAGTGACAGAAAACTTATCTGTACCAGAAAATTCCCAATGCTTACCCACTTTGGCAATGGGTCTGCCCAACTTCTTCCTATGGGAAGCATTTGGTACTTTTTGCTGGGGAGCCTTCTCTAACTTCTAATTGGCTTGCAATGTTCTGCCCATGCACAGGACAGCCTGTCCTGGGTGTCCCCTGCAACATATGACAGACAGGACAAAGACCTCAGCTCTCATGTGCCTTGGAAAGCTAACCCTGAAAAATGTTTTTCACTGTCAGCCAAAGCTCCCCACCAACTTGTTCCAATTGCTGCAGGGAACAATGTCCCTGCAATGCCCCCTGGTTGGACTTCTTTTCTCCCTGTCTCAATGTCCTGTCTCATGTATGTTGTAGCATTATGATTCCTGAGTCCCCTGTGTGATGAGATGTGGAGGATGAAGAGACAGAGTTTCACTGACTTCCACACTGACCTCACAATGGAGAAATGTCATAAAATAGTACTGGTGAAGAATGTGGAGTTGTCTGGTAAGCCCAGTTCCATCAAAGTGGTGAGAGTAGCAGACAGGATCAGATGCGACAACTATCAACTAGTTGTCTCAGATGAGACAACTACCGCAGCAAGGCTGTGCAGCTAGGGGACCTAGAGGATCTTGATGGTATGTCTAAGAAGATCCCTACACCTGCAGCCAGAAGACAGGTAATGCTAAAAATCCCACAATCACATCAATACCTACTGTAAGCAGAGTAGAGCAAGCAAGGAGTCTGAGCCTAAGCTCACAGCCCTGGCAGGGGTCCACCAGTCAAGTCAAGGCCTGATAGAGAAGGAGAAGGACCCTGAAAGCTGAGATAAGAACATTACTTCCCATATGTTTGCAAACCTTGTATCCCAAGATTTCATGATCGTTCTCAGTTGGCAGGAGTGTCTTCCTCCTCCAAGAAAGATGACAGCTGCCTTTGCCTGGGGACTGTGCACTGGCTCACACTGCAAAGCAATGTTTGCCCCCTGCAGGGCCCATCTCCATTCTCTGCTTCCAGGTCAATAATGAGTGCTGGTGTCCACACTGTGCAACTGGGAAACAAGTGTCCTTTGCATTGGAGAAAAGGCAATATTGAACTGAAAGAATTATAAGTTCCACTTAACTGTCTATCAGAACTGGAAAAAAACATGCACGAGGATAATGCTAGACTGGGATGGGATGGTCATAGAGATATGGAAGACTGGACAAGAAACAAGGCATGGGGAGGGGATGTTTCCCAAACTTTAAAGGTCATTGCTATAACTCCAAATGGAAGCAGCTGGTAAGGCACAGAGAGGCAGTACTAATAACGGAGTTGGAATGGTTCACTGAAGTCTGGAGAAAAGCTAGCCTGAAGCCAGTGAAACAGGCCTATTCAGGGCTCTGCCTCAGTTCAGCAAGATGAATATATTCCAATGTATGACACCAAGGGCCAGAGAGATAGCTCAGCAGACTAAAGCACCTGCTTAGGCACACATAGGCAAGCACAGGGACTGTGGTTCGATCCTGGCATCAAATACCGTGCCAGCCCCACCCTCAAGGAAGGCTGAGACAACCAGAGTCAGGGCATAGCAGTACATGTATGTAATCCCAGTGTTGGGGAGGCTGAAAGCAGGAGGAGCACCATGAGTCCGAACTGTATAGCAAGACTCTATAACAATCCAATAAATTAGAAACAAAAAGCATGACACCAAGTAGCAGCCAGCTGACACTGCTCCCCAGAGAGCAAGGGAGATGCTTTGCATCAGAGCAGTGAAAGCTGCCCTGGAGTGGGCACTGGCTTGGTGGAGAAGCTCATCACAGGTGGCCATGCTCTTAAGGTCAGAGTTGTCGGGAGGGGTTGTGTTATGAGCCCAGGTTCCCTAGCTCAAAGAAGAAAAATAGAATCCCAGAAGAGCAGGTGCCAGCATCTGCTACCGTCTGCTACCCAGATGGAGCCTATTAACTGACAAGCAAGGTAGACATGACTGCCATTGTGGCAACAGAGTAAGCACGGCAAGCAGGGGCCTTGCAGGCAGGACACTGAGACTGTGGCTAACAAACGCCACAGTTCCCAGGAACTAAACACACAGGCAGGCAATAGGAATGTTACTTGAGTTTTGCAAGAAAAAAAAAAAAAAAAAAAAAAAACCAAGAGCAAGTAATTAAAGGTTTGCTACCATAATGAAAGCCCACCATCTGTTGTGCAGTTTTCAGGCCAGGATCTAGAATCTCAGGCCCAAATCTGGTAACTAAAGGGGAAGAAGAGTCTTGCAATGCCTCAGCAAGTATATACAATAGTGATATCCATGTTCCTTTCCATGAAGGGCCTGATGGCCATTTACCTGACTTTCTGCACACTGAAGGAGTGGAAAAGCTTGGAGATTCACATGAATGCTGATTACAAAGTCTATACTAACACTACCACAAGTCATGGCAATGTTAATTAAATAAGGGATCCTAGGGGCCAGTTGATGAATGGACTTCCAGTACACAGACAGCACAGTGGATCCATATGACCAGGCCACTTCCCTGGCCCCTCTTGCATTGGTTCTTTAGCATACAGTGGACAAGAGCCCTTGTAGTGAGAAGGACCCAGAAAATGCTTCTGAAAGTGACCCCCATTCAGAAACAACTCTGGACCTCAAAGGCAGAACAAGAACCACCCTTAAGGACAGGGGAGGAGTATAAGGTAGCAATTTATCATCTCGTTTAATTCATCTACTTAGCCCCTACCAAAACCAGATGTTAGAAGCAACATGTCACATGACAACAGGGGATCACAACGGCAGTCAAGTGGTAGCTCCAATTTTCAGTTGTGAGCCAGTGACCGTGCCTTCACGATCTTTAAATTTTGCTGTGCTGTGAAGGTCAGGAGCAGTTTGCATTTGCCTGGGCCACAGAAGATGACACACCCTCTTGGCCTCTTCTCTACCCCTTTGTAGTCTAAAAGAGCCTCAGTGTTTGTCTAAACATTCATCGTGCCACCAGTTGGATACCTCATTGATGAAGCCATGTCAACCAAAACTAGCATGCTTGAGATGTCAGGTCTTCTGGAAGCCCTGTTGTTTAGAGGATGGGAGATAAACCCTATGATTTGAGCCTGAGGTTACAGGGAGCCAGGGGCCTGAGATCAAGCAAGACCTTCCCTCCAAAGTAAAGGCTATGTTATTTCAGCTGATGTCTCCTACGACTGTGAAAGAAGCACAGCCCTTCAAATGCTCTGGATTCTAAAGACAGCACAAGCATACCTGCGTACATGGTTGGAAACACTGATCACACAAATCAGAAAGCTCTGGGCATCCAACAGCTCCAAGAACAAGAGAGGGCTCCATGCAGCATATGCATCCTGAATCACACTGACGTTTTAAGCATGTGACCCAGAAGACAGTGTCGTGCTAGACACAAGGCCAGCTATGTACTTTGGGAGCCCCTGTGCATAATCAAAACAGGACATCTTTCCTCACAAAGTAAGGGAAAGAGTACAGATAAGCCAAAGGTACTTAAATGAAATATTTTATAACTTATACAGTGTAGCTAGTATGATAGTGATAGTGAATAACAGGATAAACCTACAGATTGTAAGAACAGATTTCTTTTTTTCTTTTTGGGGTACTGGGGATTGAACTCAGGACCTTGTGCTTACCAGGCAGGTGCTTATTCTACTGAGCTATCTCTCCAGCCTAAAAATAGATTTCAACTGCCGGGCGTGGTGGCGCATGCCTGTAATCCCAGCACTCGGGAGGCTGAGGCAGGAGGATTGTTGTGAGTTCGAGACCAGCCTGAGCTACAAAGTGAGCTTAAGGCCAGCCTGAACTGCATAGTGAGACCCTGTCTCAAAAAAGACAAAAAAAAAAAAAAAATAGATTTCAATACCATAATTTAATATAGTAGTATATAGAATTCAATATATAGGGTATATTTTCATTAATATAATAAATAATAAATTTAATGTGACATTGTGATGGATTGTGACATTGTTCTGGTCCCTCCACAAATTCATTCATAGCTCATTCCAATTTATTCTTTCAGCAACTTCATTATCAATCAATGTATTTGAACTCAGGTCCTTGAGCTTGCCAGCGAAGCCTTATTCCACTGAGCCATCTTCCCAGCCCGAATCAATGTATTTGAAAGTGATATCACTCACTCTTGGAAACTGCAACATTATAGTATATTTGTTAATTTTAAATTTTGAGAATATTCTGCTAATAAATCTGTTACTGGAGCTATTGGTATTGAAATAAAACTTGCACATTATTTTATAATATTCACTGAAGTCCATCTAGGACTGATGACTCACAGAACAATTTTTCAGAGAAAGCTTAATTTCCAATAAATCGCTTCTATGTCTCAATTTTCAGTGAGAATGTGGCAATGGCACACCGATGTTATCTCTCACTGTGTAGTTGGTGAGGTCTGTGCAACTAGACTTTGTGATTTGGGCATAATTTGAAAGAACCATTTATGCATTCTTCCTCAGTACATTAAATGACAAGCAAAGATTAATTCAAAAGCTGCCTTTGAATTGGCTCATCTGAAACTACATGTAAAATGCTGTTTGTTTTCTATCCAACTCAGCTCTGCCTTTGCATCAGCTGTCACCCCTGGGAGACATCCCAAGGGGGCAGCAGGTGCGGGGTGCTGGGGCCCAGGCGCTGGTGGGGATTCCCCAAAAGGCGGAAGTGGCCGCCTGCCTAGGCCTCTCGCCCCCCACCCACAGAGCCGGCCTCCCACAGAAAGTATCCGGCTTCTTGTTTGTCACAGGTTCTATTTCTGAGAAGATGCAGTCAGTCAACAACTTCAGAGCTTTCCCATAGGTACTAAAGGGGATTCCTTCCCGTCAACAATGTGGACGGGCTCCTCTTTCCTGAATCCTCGCCAGCATGTATTAGTTCTTTCTGGAATGGCGTGGAATCTCAGTGTCGTTTTAATTTGCATGTCTCTGATGACAGTGATGTTGAACATTTTTGTGTATATTCATTCATCATTTGTATTTCTTCTGAGAAGTGTCTGTTTATTTTGTTGTTTATTCTTTAACTGGGTTTATTTAGGGGGGTGATCTAAGTTTTCCGAGTTGTTTATATATTTTAGGTATTAGTCCCTTGTCCAAGTAGTAGGCGATAAAAATTTTTCCCATTCTGTAGGTTGTCTCCTCACGTTATTGGTGGTTTCTTTTTCTGTGCAGAAAAAGGGATGATCCCTTTTTCTATTTACTATGATCCCTTTTTTTTATGATGTATTTGGTACAGAGTCTCACTACACAGCTCAGACTCATAGTGATCCTCCTGTTTTAAGCCTCCCCAGCCCTGGGATTATAAGAGTGCACCAACTATGCTTGGTCTCAGTAGCTTGCTCAGCACACCCGGGGGCAGGGCTGACATGGCATGTGATACCAGGGATCAAATCCTGGTCCCTGAGCATTCTTAAGCAGGTGCTTTGTCCAAGCTATCTCACCAGCCCTGATTCCATTTTTTGATTGTTCATTTTTTGTTTTTTGGGTGTTTGTTTGTTAATGGTTTTTTTTTTGGGGGGGTACAGGAATCAAACTCAGGACTCTTGATGTTATTTCTTGTATAATTGGGGTTCTGATAATGTCTTTACTTATGCATATACCTTTAGTAGTTTTGCCTATTTTGCTTTCTAGTAGATTGTTTTTGTTTTAATATTCTGATATTTGGTCCATTTTGGTTTGACTTTGTATATGGTGAAAGATATAGGTGTAGACTGGTTCCCTTCAAGGTATCTTCCCAAAAGAGTGAAAGACACATAGAGATATATGAATGTCCACATATAGAGTGACAACTCTAGGGTCTGTGTCTGGATCCCCCCAAAGCCTCACACAGTCGTGCAGCATAGTCTTTTTTGGACGTGGCTGAACCTACAGTTTGTGATTGGTTCATTGTCTGCTGCTGGGGTTGGGAGTGCGAGTGCTATACCCACCCTGGGACCGGTAGCCTGCATATGATATAACAGAGAAAAAGGCCTCATGCTTGTTGTTCTGCTGTTGTCTGCCCCTCTTCCATGTGCCACTGTGCTGGTTAGTGACTGCAACCTCTAAAAAATGCGAGCTAAATAAGCTTTTCCTCCTTCAACTTTGAGTGTTGGGTATTTTTGTTTCAGCGATGAAAGAAAAGTAACTAAGACAACAACACAGAATAGCTCAATTTTGAAAACAGCTTATATGTCCTTTCACAGTGGACAAAAAAAAAATGTGGCACTTGTACACAATAGAGTTCTGCTCTGCGATAAAGAAAGATGGGGATGGCCAAATAGCTCAGTGGACTAAGGCACCTTCTTAGGCAGAGGCAGCAGCTGGAGTTCAATCCTCAAAGCGCAGTGCCAGCCCCACCCCTGGGGTACACTGAGAGAGCAATTGAAACTGGGCGTGGTGGACAGTGCCTATAACCCCAGTTCTTGGCAGGCTGAACATAGGCAGATCACTACAAATGCAATGAAACCCTGTAGACCCATACTAAAAAAAGAAAAAGAAAAAGAAAGACCAGTTTGAGTCATCGGTAGGAAAACAGATGCACCTTGAAACCAGAAGGGTAAGTGAAATAAGTCAGACACACAAGCTTAAACATCAAATGATTTTACTTATGTGAGAAAAACAAAATATAAATAATTTAGAGCAAAATAAAGGATGGATAATAGAAATGAAGGTGACCTTTTGCAACTGGAAAAACCTAAAAAATCGAATGAGGGGAGAGAAAAAGAAGGAGACACAGAAAGGATGGAGATGTGTATGGCAGGGGCTAGCTCTCACAATTCATGTGATCACAGTGTACTGCAAACACAGAGTGATGAGAACTATGATAATACAACTGACAGATTTTTTTTTTTTTCAGAACCAGGGATTGAACTCAGATCCTTGTGCTTGCCAGGGGAGCACTTATTCCACTGAGCCATCTCCCCAGCCCTACAACTGACAGATTTTAAGGTGAAAGGGATTCCTTGATTCTAAGATCCCCGCTGGGGAAGGGGATGAGCTCAACAGCCACCTGGGGGAAACACCTCCTCCCTTCCCAGAACTGAGACATGGTTTGGGGCTTGTTCCTGTGTGATCTGAGCTGAGCCCTTGAACAGAGAGTAAGAGGTGTGCATGTGTCCATGGAGGAAAGGACACACAGAGCCATGCAGCCGTGGACTGTCCTTTATCCTCCAGGGAAAGTAACTGGGGCAGGTGCTGCTGGATGCCTAGACTTTCAGGCCACAGTCAGAGACACTTTCTATGGAAGGCCAGATCACAGACACGTCAGCTCTGCCAGCCATGCAATGTCTGTGGCAGCTGCTGGGCTCCGCCCTCAGAGCTGGAAGGCAAACGTAGATGCTGCATTCAAGGATGAGTGTGGGCCAGTGAGGTGGGTCAGCCGACTAAGCACCTGCTTAGGCAAGCTCAAGGCCCGGCCCCACGTGCCTTGCCGACCCCGTCCCTGGGCATGCTGAGCTGGCCACGGAGATGGTGTGGTGGCACATGCCTGTAATCCCAGCACTGAGGAGGCTGAAAACGGGGATCACTAGGAGTCTGAGCTGCATAGTGAGACCCTGTACCAAGTACATTTTAAAAAACTGAGTATGACTGTCACCAATAAAACTGCATTCAGAGACACTGAGATTTGAATTTTATGTAGTTTTCATGGGCCATGAAACAGCAACCTTTTTAATGCATATTTTTCCCAGCTACTTAAAAATGTAAGACATACACATGGTCACAAAAGCAGATCACACGATCAGGCTCTACACTGGACTATTGACACATTCTGTCTGTAATGCTATTAATTATGGCTTCCTCACCCCCAGATACACACACACACACACGCATGCACGCACACATGCACGCACGCACACACACACCCCATATTGTAAGTCCCTTTGAGTTTCGGGAGATTCCCCACCCATCTCACTGTGATTTCTCATTGGCTATCTAGGATATGCTCTATGTATTAGACCTATCCCCTACAGGTTCCCCGCAGTCCTCTTTTGTCCACCTTCCCTCTGCTTTGAGGAAGAGCTCCTAACAGGATTTGTATGAGCCAAATCATTTCACACCTGGCAAGGTATCATACCACCAGTATGATTCTCTCCTTGGGCTGTCTAGCTCAGCAGCAGACAAGGACACGCCCCAGGAGAAGCCTGACAGTCTGGCTTCTAAATAACTGTACTGGTGATATTCTGCTGCTGTCACAAAATACCTCAGATAGCTAACTTACAAAGAAAAAGAGTTTACTTAGGCCCTCCATTTCAATAGGTTCAGCCATAATTAATTGGTTTGTGCCTGTGGTAAGAAATGCTTGGGAGATGTCTACGGCCATACCACCCTGAACGCGCCCGATCTCGTCTGATCTCAGAAGCTAAGCAGGGTCGGGCCTGGTTAGTACTTGGATGGGAGAAATGCTTGGGAGAGCAAAGCTACTCATCTCCCCTCCAGGAAGTAAAAGACTCAGGAGGGGGCTGGAGCCGCCATCACTCCCAAAGCTCATACCCTAGGGACCAAAGACCTCCCACAGTTCCACAGCTTCCTAACAGGGGTACCCTGGCACCACACTTTAACACATAGTTTGGGGAAGGGAGATTCGAGATCTAAACTGTAGCAATAATGAAAATGGATTTGCAATCTATGATTTATCTGTCTTCAGCGGCCTTGTTGGGGCATCTCCTTGGAGGAGGAGTGAACATCAGAACCAAATTCAAACAGTTTTGCATCCTGGGGATCCCACCATCTTGAAACAACACTGCTGCCCCTGAGTCTTTTTGACAAGTCAGTAAATATTGGCTAAGCAAAATAAATTTGTTAAATCAAGTGCAAATATGTAAGACAAACTCCATAGCTGAGAAAGTAAACCTTTGCTCACGTTAGTCTGCCTGCCTGGAAATACTGCTGACCCACGCATCTTTCTCAGCCCCACCTCCCACCTGGCAACAAAACCTCCATCCTTCTAGTCCAAATTAAAAACCACTTGTTCTAAAATTCTCCCTTCCCTAAGGAAACCATTCAAAAGGAATGAATTACTGAGTTGAGGAGAAGGACAGAAGATGGAGTGGGATCTATGTAACAGATTTACAAAATGTAGATAGGCAGGATGGTTTGGACACCTGTACTGTGCATTTCTGCTGGTCTGTGGAAAGGAGGGGCTGGGAATTTGGATCAGTGGTAGAACGCTTGTCCCAGCAAGCTAGAATCCCTAGTTTTGGTCCTCAGCACCAAAACCAAAAAGTAAATCTTCCCTAAAAACAACTCAACCAAAAAATACAATAAAATCAAAAAAGACCAAAAACAAACAAGGCAACTGTGGAAAGGAGATGCTTAATGTGTTCTGTCTTTCTTCAATTTTTTTTTTTTTACCTTTTTTCTCTTCTGAATTGCTGACACATTGTTTTCTTTCTTCTCCCAATTTTGTATGCATATACCTGGTAATATGTACAACTAATTGAAAGACAACACAATGCATTACAACAAATATTGTGAATTTTTTTTTTCAGAACCAGGGATTAAACTCAGGCCCTTCCACTTGCCAGGGAAACACTTATTCTACTGAGCTATCTCCCTGGCCCCAATATTATTTTGTTAAGTAATATTTTGAAATTCTGTATCACTTATAATTTTTCTGTTTTAATACTATTGTGTACTCTCTTAAATAAAAAATAAAAATTTAAACAAATTCTGTCTTCCTTGGTTATATGAGTAGGTCCCTTGCTCAGTACCCTCAGCATTCCCTGTTTCAGCTCCAACATATCTCTAAAATATAGTCATTTGTACTAGCTTAGTCATCAGCCAGTAGGAGTTGGAAGAGTTTCTCCCATGCCCTGCCCCCTCTTTCTTTCTCATCTCCCCTGTTCACTCATCCTAAACTGTATTTGTTGGAGCTGAGATGAAAGAGTAACTACTCTGTTTATAATTCTGCACAGATAATGGCATCACACCAAATTCAAACAAACTTAAAGTTTTCTTCTGAATACTTCTGAAGGGCTAGCCAAATAGCTCAGTGGATTAAGGTACCCACAAGCAAGTGCAGGGGCAGGGGGTTTGATCCCTGGGCCTGCCATGCCAGCCTTGTCCCCAGCATGCGCTGAGATAGCAATTAAAAGTGAGCATGGTAGTGTGCACCTGTAATCCCAGCTCTTGGGAGACTATAAACTGCGATCATTATGATTCTGATCTATGAGTCCTGAGCACCCTGTAGATCCTTCCCTAAAATATATTTTAAAAAAAAAAAGAAAGAAAGAAAAAGAAAACTTCTGAGCACATGATAACTACCCCCAACTAGGAAAAGCATACAAGCGCCATCTTAGAGTAAGGATATCATAGCTTCTACAGCAAAATCATGCAGGTGCATCTGTTCTAACCCCAAATAAACACATTACACTTTGATACAGGGGTAAGACATGCATGCTTATCTTACCTTTACATCAACCCCTGTTATCAGCCACTCTTGTTTTGAAAATCTGTAATGTATGTATTGTTGTATGTTAGCCTGTTTGTCTTTGTTTCTACTTTTCATTCTTGCTTTTGTTTTTACTCTTCAAAGTAAAATAAAATTAATTTTTTTTAAGATTTGTAAGTCATTTCCATGAGACTTTGTGTAATTCCAATAGCCATATGATAGAACTTCCAAAGGACCAACCCACATAACAGTAAATAAATAACCTTTAGATAATCTGTACTTTTTATATCTCTTGGGGGTAACCCTGTATTCTTAAAATGCTAAGTAGAGTATGTATATCTTCATAACAAAACAAGGTGTAGGGGCCGGGAGAATGGCTCAGTGGAATCAGTGGAATAAGCGCTTCCTTGGCAAGTGCAAGGGCCTGAGTTCAATCCCTGGTTCCACAAAAATAAATAAATAACAAGGCCTTAAGTAATGAGCAATTGCATTGGAATTAATGTCATCCAGGTTCTGAACCCTGCTTTGCTGGCTACTCATGTGGCCATCCAGGCCCCTTGCCAGTCCTTGAAAGGTGGATTTCCAGTCTCAGCAACTGCTGTGCCCTGGTTATCAGCTCCATCTTCCCATTTGCCCCTCTTCTTGGTGCCAAAAGCCTTCTGAAAAGAGTCAGGCCAAGTTCTGAGATTCTAAAGCCTGTTTATTAAGTTCCAAGAACAGCACAGTCTTAGATGAAGACTCATTTTCATGATTTCTATTTTTGTGCCTTGAGGAATTCCAAAAAGACTGAATAAATGGAACTGCAAGCATTAGGAGGAATTCAGCTTGCCTTAGACCATACACATGGAGAAGGACATAATACTTTTCCAAGTGACAGTCTGGACTCAGTTGTGTCAAATGTGCACCCTTTGCAAAAACTCTATTTTCATTTTTCCACAGGAGGAATCAAGAAATCTGGTGTTCACTGTATCACATGCCTACTTCTACATCTTACTTTAGAAATGTTCACTGTTGAATTTGTTTGCTATTGCAGCCATAACAAAATAGGAATTGGAAGCAAGACTGCGATAGCTTCCCTGCACTGTAGCCAAGTATCTGAGATAATCATCTTAAAAAGAAGAGTTTATTTGGGATTACAGTTTCAGAGGTCTCAATCCATGGTTGGATGGCTTTGGGGGCTGTAGTAAAGCATTACATTGTGACAGAAGCTTGTGGTCAAGAGGCTGCTACTTCTCTCTGGCAGTCAGGAAGCAAAAAGAGAGATAGGAAATGGCTAGAATCGCACGGTCACCTCAAAAGCACCCCACCTTTCCACTAGGCACCATCTAGAGGGACCACCAACTCCCAGTGGCGTCACAGGAGGGTAACTGGACCCTCAACACATGAGCCTTCAGGGAATGCGCCAGATGCGGCAAAGACCACCCAGCCTATACCCACTGGGCTTAAGGTGAGATCTGAGTGAGCAGCCTGCCAGCTGGCCACGGTGTGACCACTCCCCCTCCACACCACTGGAGCTCATCAGAAGAGGGACAGCAGGTTTTGTCATCCAAGTCCTCGCCTTTCAATGTGTTTTTTAAAACTCAACCCACATTCAGGAACATATTGAGGATTTTTTTTTTTTTTTTTTTTTATTTTAGGGAAGCGTCTACAGGGTATTCCGGTCTCACTACCAGATTGGACTGGTAGTGATCCACCTGTTTACAGCCTCCCAAGAACTGGTATTATAGGTGCATGCCACCACGCCCAGTCTGAATCATGGTCTCAGGGCACCCTGGGGGTGGGCCTGGCATGGCAGACATAGGGATCAAACTCTTGGCCCATGTGTCTGCTTGCAGTCGCTTTAATCCACTGAGCTTTTTGGCTGGCCCTGTCTCACTCTTTTTCTCATCTTTACCACCACCACAAGACTCCTCAGAACCCACGTGCACCCTGCCTTATAGCTGCATGTGCCCCGATCTCTGTGAAGGTCCCTCTGCGACCTGAACACAGGCAACAGGCTGATGGGATAGCTTATCAAGGAAGAGCTTAGAGACATCTCTGAACTTTTCCTCCAGAGCCTAAAATTCCTTTTCAAGTTGGGCTTCTCCTCCTTATCCTCTTTCTTCTTCTCATTATATTTTAGGTTCAGAGCAAAATTGAGCAGAACACGCAGAGTTCCCGTTTGTTCCCACCACTGCACGTGCACAGCCTCCTCCTATCCCCCCAAGGTAGCAGAGCCTTTGTTAGAATCGACAACCTACCTGTGGCTAGCATTAGGGTTCACTTTTGGCCTTGAACATTGTAAGAGTTTTGACACATGTCTAGCGGCCTGTATCCACCACAATAGCATCATACAGAGTGTTTGCTGCCCTAGAAACACAGGCTTCTGTATTATCCTGTTGTTGTTGATGGGATAATGAGGACATGAACTTAAGCGAATTAAGCTCGCTTGTAAATAGCTCACCTCCTGCTAACTCCTAGAGAGGTTGATCTCTCTCCTGTGAGAGTTTAAGTATTTTTGTTTTTCTCAGCATCTTCCCTGCCATGGTTCCCACAGTTTTTTCTCCACTCACTGTCTCAGAAGACGTGTACAAACACCCCCTATGTGTCAATGGGCACCTATAAGGGATCTCTTGGGTAGTAGAGAAACACAGATGTAGTTTCTCTGGCTGATCCTGCTGAGGCTTCTTGCCTTTATCCAGAGCAAGGAGAAGCAGAGGCCATGAGATGTGATCCTGGCAGAGGAGGAAGAGTCTGAGTCCTTATTCTCACGGGCCACATAGGGCACTGAAGGCACTGATGTCATGGGTCCCTGGAGGATGAAAGGCAGCTGTGCAAATCTCTGCACAGCATGTGCTGTGCTGTAGCTCTGGCCTGAGCAGTGTGGGCAGAGGGTGCTTAGGCAGGGCCTGGTGGCTCCAGAGGAGAAGCACTTTTCCTGACCACGAAAACGCACAGTGTGAGCCAACCACCCACCTGGCACTATTCCAGGCACCTCACACACACATTAACTCACTTCACTGCGAGTGCCATGAGCCCTGCTGACAAGTGAGCTCAGACCCAGTGAGGGACTTGTCCAGAGCTACACTGCTGACATGTGCTATAGGCAGGTCTGGGGTCAGACTGTTAGGCCTTGAGGCCAGCACTCAGCCACGACATTGCGCTACCTCCTACCCCTTCTTGCCCCCACCCCCAAACTTGCAGAATTCATTTGGTGTTAAAAGCAGACTCAAAGGGCCAGCCAGATAGTTCAGCGGACTAAAGTGCCTGCTTAGAGCGCAATGGCTGGGTTTGTCTACTGGTATGCCCTGCAGGCCCCTCCCCCGGAGCACACTGAGAGAGCAATTGAGACTGGGCAAGGTGGTACATGCCTGTAATACCAGCGCTTGGGTGGCTGAAAACAGGAGAATCACTACAAGTCCAATCTACATAGTGAGACCTTGTAGACCCTGTCCTAAATACATTTTTTTAAAGCAGACTAAAATTCAGTAATGGCTCCTGCACCCATTACAGGCTTACAAGATCATGGCTGGTAAGGGAAAACCCTATGACAACCTGGACAAGGTCCCTGTGCTAGACACATACATCAAAGCAAATCTCACACCAGAACAAAGACGTGGAGGAGAGCAGAACTACTGGAGTGGAAGAAGGCTTACGTTAAGAATGGAGAACGGAGAGAAAGCACATGGAGATGCATGGAGGGCATAAAGGGCTCCCCTGGGCACAGGACTAGGAAGGTCTCTGGGGGCACAGGGAAAGATCTTGAACATTAGACTTTATGCCATGGACTTTGGGCTGGATATGTAGCCCAATGGTACAAAAATCACCTAGCATGCATTAGGCTGAGGGTTCTATCCTCATTGCCACAAAAGCAACAAGAAACATACAAAGAAACCCCACATAAATGGTGCTATTTTGCTGATGGTAGGCAGCCACCCAGGATCTGGAGGGAGAAGGTGGTGCAGCTGGGGCCGTGGCTTGCCTGGGACCTCTGCTCTGGCAGCACTGGGTGGAGGAGGATGCCAGGACGAAGCAGGAGAGCCCTCAGAGATCAGTTGCCACCTATGTTTATAAATACGAGTATGTATACGAAAGTACATGGAACGATGTCAGATTCTTTGCAGCAGGGACAGATGGTATTTATTGCCTTCCCAATTCTTCTAAATGGTTAAACAAAATTTCAAGGATTTGGTATAAGGCTTTTTTTACTTTAAAAAAATAGTCTTCTTTATACCTAAAACAAAAGCATTTTCTTTCCCATTGGAAGAATCTAATTAAGCTGCAGGTCAGTGTGCTGTGGGTGACTGTGGCGGTGCCCTCGTAACCCAGGCAACCCAAAGGCAGTGGACACTGTGTTACCCAAGGCTGGCCAAGAGACATCCTCGACCAAGGCTTCCACCCAATTAGCCTGAGGAGCCAGCTGGTCCTAGACCAACTGTAACCTGGGGCTGGTGGAATCCTGCTCTCTTGCTGTCTCCATCCCAGGAGTGTTTCGCTCTTGGCATCATCTTCCCACTCCGGCCTCTTCACATACACCAGTGACATCACACACTTGGTGTGATTTAGTGCAACCTGGAGGCCACACAGAGAGGTGTGCTCCATAATGCTTTTAATCTGCTCTTTCCATTCCTGTCAGCTCCCAGAAAAACTTGCAGCCTGCCTTTCCTTCTCAAAGCTTGATCCATTTGCTGGTCTCTTCTCTCACTCAAACATCTGGAAAGCCCACCAGATGTGGCCATGGAAGAGATTGGCAAGTCCTCAAGAAAGTCACAGTCCTGGGTTGAGCCAGGGAGGCCCCAAGTGAGGACACGACCATGCAGGGAACCATGGTAAGGGGAGTCAGGCAGCAGAGAGGCAAGGGGAGCAAAGGGAACTGGGCAGGACGGTTCAGTTGACATCCATCCTCTGAATACTGAGGAGGAAAGGAAATCACTGCAGAGAGCAGCATGTTCAATGTGTGAAGACCTGGAAAAGAGAGAATGTAGGACACATCTGGGTGATAGCAAGCAGCTTCTCTACGAAGCTCGCACCACTCTGACAGTGCGTGTGGTGGCAGTGCATGTGCTGTACACGAAGCCTTCATTCCTCGGCAGGCTTTCACCCCACAATTCCTTCACCTGTTCCTACTTCCCAGCCCCCACCGTCTCGCTGTCCAGACTGTGTCCTACCACAGCCTGGCCCAAGAGCATCATGTGATAGAGGGGGAAAAAATGCAAATACCCTGGGGCTGGCTGAGGCGAAGGTCCCTGGTATTGTGGGTGGATGGGCATCTCTGTGTCAGTATTGTCTCTGCCCGTCTCATTTTAGCTCCCAACATTCAACCACAGGATTCCACCTTAGCAACCTAATCTGATCTCATCACTTCTTGGAGGGCTTCCCTGTGAGCACAATAGTGAGGTAAGTTTCTACTCTCTTGATTAAATTAGGAGAAGACTCTGGGAATTAAACTCCTGCCTGTGTCCAAGGGGACAGATTTTATTCAAATACAGAAGACAACTACAGATATGTAGCCTGACCTCTCTTGCTGAGAGGAGAGACCATTTCTATCTCCAGATGGAACACATTCGGCAGGAGCAGAGCTCTGTGTAGACTCCACAAGGACAGGGCATTAGCAGCAGATGAGAAGGAACCAGGAAGGGAGGAAGACAGAGGACACTCCCTGGAACACTGTAAGGTTGTTTCCTGCAAGACACACATGGATAGCCGGGCATGGTGGCACATGCCTGTAATCCCAGCACTCGGGAGGCTGAGGCAGGAGGATTGTTGAGAGTTCGAGACCAGCCTGAGCTACAAAGTGAGCTTAAGGCCAGACTGAACTGCATAGTGAGACCCTGTCTCAAAAAGACAAAAAAAAAAAAAAAAAAAAAAAAAAGACACACATGGACTGCCCAGGAAAATACCAGAGAAGACTGCTACCCTCCAGTGTGGACTACAGCATTTGCTGTGTGCACCAATCAGGAAGCTATGCAGCGTCCCAGCTGTAGAACAAGTATCTGTGCAAAGGCCCACAGCTTTGTGCAGCAGCACTGCAGGAGGGCCTCCGCCAGCAGGGAGATGGGGGGCAGGAAGACAGTGTTCCAGGTGGGGGGCAAGCAGCACCATGTCCCTCTGCTGGCTGCTCAGTTCTCTGGCTGTCCAGAAACTTACAGGGGTCTAGGAGGGCAAAAAGCCACACTGCCATTCGCTGAGCCCTGGGCCAGCAGAAGCGGAGAACGTGCAGGCCTGGCATCTGGGTACTTTTTATCTCATCGCTGAGACAAAATACTTGATGCTCCAAATTAAGCAAGGAAAGGTTTGTTTAGCTCAGTGCTCCAAGGCAGAGTGGCACAGGGAAGG
>PVKA01012838.1:28529-56781 GCA_004027165.1 Ctenomys sociabilis
GGGGGGGGGGGGGGGGGGGGGGGGGGACAAGTAGACACAAACCAGGACATCTGGCCACATGCACCTGCTGTGGGATAAACTCAGAGTAGTGAACAGAGAGGCATCTGTGACATTATTGTCTCTTCTAAAAATATTTTGTATTGGGTCAAATTTCCACACATATGGTATGATAATAAAATAGCATACCCTCATTGGAAAGCACAAAAAGCTGGGCTGATGAGATAGCTAGTGAACTAAGCACTTGCTTAGGCAATAGCAGGGACAGGGTTTGCACCCCTGGCACATTGGCTATACTGGCCCTGCCCTCCAGGCAAACTGAGCTGGCCAAGACGGGTACGGTGGTACACACCAGTAATCCCAGCTATAGGGGAGCTGCAAACAAGGGGATCACTGCAAGTCTGGGCGGCCTGTGAGAACCAAACACACACACACACACACACACACACACACACACACACACACACACACACAGAGTTAACCATCAAAACTGGAATCGCTGAGCCACATGGGTCAGGTGTACTCGGAAAATCTCTGCACTCTGGGAGACTGAGGCAAAAAGACTGCAAATTCAAACCCAGCCTGGGAAATTTACCAGTTTAGGAAGATCCTGTCTCAGAGTATTTTTTTAAAGTACTGGAGATGCATCTCAGAGAGAAAACCCTGGGATTATGCCTGAGTACCACCCCTGCCCCGGGGCAGATAATCTACATACAGGAGGAAAAGAGGCTTACTCCTGCAATTTTGCTCTTGTTGCTTTTGCTGTTTTCCACTGCCATGACCCCACTGAGAGAGACAGACAGACAGAGAGGCAGACAGAGAGAGAGAGAGAGAGAGAATAAAGTCACTGATATAGCCACTATCCAGACTTACCTTGCTCCAAGCTAATTTCTATTTCCTTCCATTTTACCCATTTACTTTATAGCACACAGACACATATCCACGATATAATTTATTAAATTCATCTTACGTTGGAGGTGGGTGCCATGGTCACATAGGAGTTAGGGCATGGCAAAGTTGAATGGGGAAGCAGGTGTGACCCATTAATCACAAGGTCCAGGAACGCATGCACAGAACAGTCCCCGAAGCCGCTCTTCTGGCCTTCTTTCCAGACTCTTGAAGGTTTCCAGGGATCGCTAGTCAGCCTGAGCTGCATGATCCTGGTGGGTGGGGCATCCCAGGACACGTGTGTAGAGGATGTGTGGTTTCCATGAGGTCTGAAGAGCATGAATGGACACAGACCCCGAGAAGAGTTCGTGATTGTGGCTCTCCTCTCCACAGCCTGCCCTGCTTCTGTAGGGCACTCCTTTAGCTTGCCTTGGCCTTGTCTTCAGCCCACACCTGCTCTGCAGAGCCAGTTTCTCTTTGCACTTCTACTTTTTCAAATAAGCTTCACCACTGCCTTTTGCTCATTCAATTTTTTTTCAAACAAAAAGAACCTAGACTCTAATTCCAAAAGGAGAGGCAAGTGAGCCCAAAGCAGGTCACATTTACTTGGGGGAGACACTCTTAGCAGGAGCTGCCTGAGGACATTTGGGTGTAGCCAGTCAGGAGGTTCAAATCCAGGAGATTTCAGTCACTGAAATCCCTGCTGTCAGGAGGCTGAAGCAGGAGGATCACTGCAAGTTCAAGGCCTGCCTGAACTGCATAATGAGAACTTGTCTTTAAAAGAAAAAAACTCATTCATTCATTCATTCATTGGTTTTATATGAGACAACTGGATTGTATAATAGCTTTCTATCATACCAATTATCTACCACGTATCACTGAGAGTTTTCCCATAGGATTGAACATTCTTTGAAGTCATTTCTTTTCATTTAAATAGTGAGATTTATTCTCTTTGATGTACAGTCAGGAAAGTACACAGGTTCTTGTACCACCCCACGCCAATCAAGATACAGAACAGGTCCACTTCAACTCCTGGTCCCTCTCAGGCCACTGTGCTGTCTGCACCCGCTCTTCCCTCTCAACAGCACCTGTCCTGCTCTCTCTCTGCCATTCTGCCTCTCCCATGGCCCCATATAAACAGAATCCTGCAGCACACAGCCATTTGGTCTGGTTTGTCCCCTTAGCACGACCATTTGCATTTCATCCACCTCACTGCAGGCTTATCAAGATCTAATCACTGTTTATTGCAGAGCAGCACCTGGTGTGCTGTAGTTAATTTACCTTCTCACCAGCTGAAGAACATGGTGCTCATAAGCATGGCTTTTCCTTATTGGGTGATATTGCACCCTTCATACATACCAAAGCACAGGCCAGAAGGTCCAAGCAGTTCCAATAAACATGTAAATGCCATCAGACATTTGTACTGTTCTCTTACCACAAGTAGCCTTTAAATAAATCTATATGCATATCTGATGCTTGTGTTATAGTAGCCATATATTTCAAGCTATCAGCAAGGCTATATTCTGCACTGAGATTTTTAAAAATGTCCAAAGTACAAAATACTGTTCTATTAGAATTTTCTATACATTTGATTGTATAAGATTATGCAAGCACTGGGGGTCTCAAGACTTGATGCCATTATAAAAATAAGCAAACTAAAAACTGCTTTAATTTTAAGGCAGCAGATTTACCCTGCTAAACAGGACACGATTTCTTGCTTCCACGATCCTGAGCATGAAAGTGACTGAAAAATGACCACACTTCCCCAGGAAGAGGCATCTTTGGAGAGGAGGAACACGTGGCTTGTGCAGGACGGGACAATGACAGTGCAGGGGGTGTGGTGGGCAGAGTCAGGCTTCTAGTTACAGTCAGGGACCGAAGGCCACAGCCATGGACAGAGGCAGGAGCAGGGCAGCGCTCTGCTTGGGAGAGTGGGAGGAGGCTCCTCCTCCAGTGGATGCTGCTGACCTGGTGATAGGAGGACAGAAGAGAGTCAGTCCTGCTGCGGGAGCCTGTCCATATCAATACACAAGCACCCTCTAGAAATGTTAACTGGGACAGAAAATCATAGAGCAAAAAATAATAATAGTCTCTTAGTATCTCTTTGGTAGGTTACTACTTACCAAAGAGAATCACCACTGGTAATTTGGATTGTCCTTCCAAGAAGGAGACAGATAGAAACACACACACACACACACACACACACACACACACACACACACACACACTGTTATCTTGCTGTTATGATTTGTCTGTAGGTGATTCCCCCAAAGCCTCAAGTAGTCATGTGGCCGGGACTTCTAGAGTTTGAGATTAACTCATGATCCACTATGATTACGGGTCTTAGTACTGTTGAGATTATGGGTTTGAGCGCTACACCCAGCCTGGGGCAGAGAGCCTGAATGCAATTTAAGGGACACAGACTTGCTCTCTGTTGCTATTGTTGCTGCGACCATTTTGCTCTCTGCTCTTTGCCACCACCATGAAAGGTTGCTCTCTGCCATATGCCTGCCACTCAGCCTTGGAAACAACTGAGTATGAACTAAAACCTCCAGTAACTGTGAGCTAAAGAAACCTTTCCTTCCTTCATTTTGGGGGCCGGGCATTTGTCTCAGCAATGAGAAAAGAGTAACCAAGACACTAGCACATGAAATCCACAGCCTGCCCTCTCCACGCGCCTGCGTCTCAGATGAACGTCCTCACTGCGTGTGCCGGCAGCACGCGCTCCCTGTGGACAAGCTCTGCCTGGACGTGTGCGCCACAGTGTCGGCCAAGGTCGCAGGGAGAGACACTGCAATCACTTGAGTTTAACTGGCAAGTGAAACCCAGTCTTGCAGCGTGTACAACTTTAGAGAGAGCCTCGTCAAACTTCAATCCTGTTCACAGCAAATAGAACCTGACCTCTGGATTTCTGAAAACAGAAACTACTGAATCCTGTTAAATCAGTTAAAATGCATTTTTACAATCATGAAACCATCTAATGTCAGACTGAAAATAAGTCTGATGGCACTGGAAGAGGGGCCTTAAAATTTCCTATTAGAATGTTTGCTGGTGGCCCCTTTTTGGGCAGAAAGAACCTTGCCCTCAAATTTGAGTTACGGCTCCTCCTGCTGGACGTTTTCTATGATTACACATCTGGTTCAGTCCAGACCGGATACGCCGATTTTGCCTATAAATAACAAACATAAGGCTGAATTGCCAGATGTGGTGGTGCACGCCTGCAATCCCAGCACTCAGGAGGCTGACGAGGATGGAGGTGGAGTTTGAGGCCAGCCTGGGCTACACAGTGAGACACTATCTCAAAAAAAAAAAAAAAGAGAGAGAAAATGAAATACTGTAGTTATGAGCGTCTCCTGTTATCTTCTCTCCCTCCAAAAAGGAACCACTAGCAGCTTGGAGCTCACCTCCTCAGACGTATTCTATCACGTCGCCCCTTGCTACCCACAAACAGAAGGTTTACTTTCCTTTGCTTGCTGGGTCTATGTTCATGTCCTGTTTGCTTTGTCAAATGTTGGCTTCATAAGCTTTGCTTTGACATGATATTATACTTAGGTCAGCTTGCTGCACCATTTGTAGTTATTCTGGTTTTAAAAATTTTTGCTATTAAATTTATAAATTTCAGGGGCCAGAGAGATGGCTCAGTAGAATAAGCACTTGCCTGGCAAGCATAAGGGCCTGAGTTCAATCCCCAGTTCCACCAAATAAATAAATTAATAAATCACATACACATTTTATTTGTAAGTTGTGAATTGTGTCATTCTATTGAAGAATTTTCTGCACTGGCAACTTTTTATTCCTATTAGCAGAAGTGGAACTCAGAGGTCCTTCACACTAATATATCATTAGCCCTTTTTAAGATGTACCATTTTAGCCGGGCGTGGTGGCACATACCTGTAATCTCAGCACTCAGGAGGCTGAGGCAGAGAGATTGTTGTAAGTTCGAGACCAGCCTGAGCTACAAAGTGAGCTTAAGGCAAGCCTGAACTGCATAGTGAGACCCTGTCTCAAAAAAAAAAAAAAAAAAAAAAAAAAAAAAAAAAGATGTACTATTTTAAGACATGGTCCCACTAAATTGCCTAAGCTGGATTTGAACTTGTGACCCTCCTGCCTCAGTCTCCCAGAGTACAGGGATGACAGGAGGGCATCACCATGCCTAACCCTGATAACCTTTAATGATGTTTCACATTTATTTGGTTTCCTTGGACGTTTTGAGTTCAAGCTATTTTATATTACATTATATAAATTAAAGCTTTATAATATTACATACTCTTTTTACAAATATTTTTGCCCTCTTTCAATACGCAAAGCCTCAGGCATGGTGCCACATGCCTATAATTTCAGCCCTAGGGAGGCTGAGGCTGGAGGATTACTGGGAGTTCAAGATCAGCCTAGGCTACACAGTGGGTTCAATGCCAGTCTGCACTACATAGTGAGACCCTGCCTCAAAATGAAAAATAAATAAATAAGCAAAGCATTCTCAAGTACTTGAGTCTAGTAAATCTAACAACTGTGAGTTTTAATCTTACTTGCTTTAAATATTAAAAAAATGATTAAAGATTTAATTAAATTATCTTACAACTTTCAGCTAAAATTCCCAGACCTCAAATCAGCTAATGCGTGTTTTTTGAGATTGTGGACTAACCCAACAATACCCTAGTATTGTATGCTAAATTTTCTAAAATCTTGCAAAAAAATTCAACACAAAAACACATAGATTGTCCCTAACCTGACCTTACAATTATTACTAATATTGGTTGAACTAATGTCAACAGTTGTGTTGATTATAAACTTTTGCAGATTAAAAATCTTTTACCCCCCTGTTCTAAGCAGATAGCAATAATCCTACTAGTTTGGGAGCGTTTGGACCAGAGACTTCCGGCTAGCTGTGATATGGCACTTGCCCTCAGCTCTCCCTGAATGACTATTTCTTTTCTTTTTTTTTCTTTTTTTTTTTTTTTTTTGCAGAACCAGGGATTGAACTCAGGCCCTTGTGCTTGCCAGGAAAGCACTTATTCCACTAAGCCATTTCCCCAGGCCCTTGAATGACTATTTCAAGAAGCTGCACTATTTCTAGAGGCTATTTTCTTTTTTTTGGTGGAACTAGGGATTGAAATCGGGCCCTTGTGCTTGCCAGGGAAGCGCTTATTTCACTGAGCCATTTTCCTCCTATCTGCACCAATCCTGTCAGCTGCATTTGTGGCCAACATTACATCTTTAAGTGCATAGCATTTCTTTTTTGACTCTGATTATTCTATAATTCTGGAGCATTATCCTACCATTGTTTGTATTTACTTACTGGCTTTTTGAGACAGGGTCTCAGTATGCAATTCAGGCTGGTCTTGAGCTCACTTTGTAGCCCATGCTGGTTTCAGACTTGCAAGGGTCCTCCTGCCTCTGCCTCCTGAGTACTGGGATTACATTGTCTTATTTTTTTTTTTTTTAATGTATTTAGTACAGGGTTTACAGAGTCTCACTATGTAGATCAGACTCCTAGCAATCCTCCTGTTTTCAGCCTCCCAAATGCTGGGATTACAGGCATATGACACCATGCCCAGTTTTAATCTCAGTCTCAGTATGCCCCAGGGGCAGGGCCAGCATGGCACACTGGAAATTGAACCCAAATCCCTTTAGTCCACTGAGCTATCTGCCTGGTCTCATTACATTGTCTTTGATGGTTACATCCTGTTCTGCTTCAGAAGCGGACCCCTGCCCGGCATCCTTCAGGTGCCATTGGGTACTTTAGGTCCAGCCAGTGTCTCCATTTAATAATGCTTTGGTGAACATCTTTGAGCATACAGGCAATATCCATTTTTTCATCATTTCTTTAGAATAAGACACCGAAAGTACCCCAAAGACTAATACAGGTCAGAGGCTCTGAATATTTTTTTATAATTCTGGTCATACATTGTCAGAGGGCTTTCCCAAAACATTTTCCCAATTTACATGTTGAACGATATCATAACAGCTTTAATATTTCTTGTCTTTAACAAATTGAGATGGAAATTACACCTCATTGAATTTGTAAAATGATTAAGCAATTTTATCTTTCTGCTTTTATAAATTATCCATCAATATTCATTGCTAAAATGTTCAAAAAAGAAATTGGTAAAATCCCTGCCAGGGCAATGAAAGTGGAGGAATACTTGGCAAAGGGTGAAAGTGGGTTTTAGTCCTCTCATTCAAAAGAAAGGGGCAAAACTGTCAAAAAAAGATCTTCCCACCTGCTTGGCAAGTGTGAGGGCCAAGTTTGATTTCTGGTACCTCATAAGGAAACAAAGTAAAAATTTGTCTGCCAACAGTCGCTGAAATCAATGCCCAAGGAAGGGGAGAACAGGAAGGGACCCTCCAGGCCTGTGCCTGCCTGCCGTGTGTGTACACAGGGTCTCAGGGGCAGAGTAAGGCAAGAGGCACGAGAACTCCAGCTGGCATTGCCTCTGGCTCTGATCCAGTGGTAGCAAAGCTGTAGCACTCATGCCATGGCAGGTGCCTGAGCCAAGTCATCTCAGCATCACCCCAGCTGCGGAGTGTCAGATACCAGCACACACAGGAAGTTCTGGCACTTGTCAGCCTTGTGATAAATAAGTGGATCCAGTGTTTGGGCTCTCAGGCTCCCAAAGGTTTGCTCTCACTGCTGGAGCCAGCCTGGGTGATTTTAGCAGATGCCTTAATCTCTCCAAACCTCAGCATCACTGATGAGGACTGAATGGCCCACTTCAGAGAAGGTGATCAAATGAGCAGAGATGCTGACTGCAGAGCACCAGCTGGAGGCCCCATGCCACTGGCCGCACACTCCCCTGCATCCTGAGTGGGGGGCCCTGAACTGAAGGGGGTTGTGCTGATGTGGTATCTCCCATCAGGAATGACACTGCAGTTTCTTAGAAAGGATTAGTCCATGGCCTGTGCCTGGACAGGTGTGCAACTTGGTGAAGGGAACAGAAGTGACACCCAACAGACCTAAGTGACACCACAGCCTGAGACCACCCATCCACCCGGGGCCTCATGAGGCTTCTGGGCCACTGGAAATCTGTTCCCTTGAGTCCTTGAAATACCCTTATGGTCCTTCTCTCCACCTAGCTGAGGAGTAGAAATAAAATCACAGTGCAGTTCACCAGGGGCTGTATATGAAGGAATCCTAAGGAAGAGAGGTTTGAATCAAAACATTGACTTACAAAGTTAAGGCACAATCAGGGTGGGCACTGTGGTCCACACACATCAAGAGCTTCACCGGCCTACAGAAAGAAAAGAATGGATTTTTTTTTAATGCATTTGGTACAGGGTCTCACTACACAGCTCACACTCATAGTGATCCTCCTGTTTTCAGTCTCCCCAGCTCTGGGATTACATGCATGTGCCACCACACCCAATCTCAGTGGATAGCTCAGCTCACCCAGGGGTGGGGCTGGCGCAGCATGTGATGCTGGGCATCGAACCCCAGTCCCTGTGTTTGCCTAAGCAGGTGCTTAGTCCACTGAGCTATATCACCAGCCCTTGATTTGATTGTTGAGGTAGGGTCTTATTATGTAATTCAGGCTTGCCTTGAGCTCACTATGTAGACCACTGGTCACAAACTAGCGATCATACTGATTCAGCCTTCTGAGTGCCAGGATTATAGGCATATGCCACCATGCCTGCCCGTTGTAAGAGATTAAACAACAGTATCTATCAAACATCTAAGGTGCACCTTAAAGTCTTGGAGACGCAAAATCTGAGTTTGTGAAGAACATGCAAGCTATTCCTTTTTTTTCCCCCCTCTGTACTTAGGACAGGGTCTATAGGGTGTCACTCCATAGACTGGACTCATAGTGATTCTCCTGTATACAGCCTCCCAAGAGCTAGGATTACAGGCATGCACCACCACACCCAGTGTCAATCACTGTCTCAGCACCCCCCCGCCCGAGGCTGGGGCCTGGTATGGCACACCAGGACAAACCCCGGTCTCTGTGCTCTACCTAAGCAGGCACTTTAGTCCACTGAATTATCAGGCCAGCCCCTACAAACTATTCTTTATTAAAAGCTGTATGATGCTAGGCAAGCCATCACCCACCGAGCTACCCTCCAGCCTGTACCAAGAAACTTGGTTATACATTTTACACAGATCATAATCCTACAAGCAAATAAGGCTGGTTCTATTTTTACCTCCAATTTCCAATAAAGACCACTGAGCCCAAAGATTTGCCCAGGCTCTCAGAGAAGAGAGCTGGAGAGCTGAACCCAGCTCCTGAAGGCGACTCAGAGACAGGACTCCTTGCTTCTGCTGCACAGAAATACAAGAGAAAATGCCCCCCCCCCCATAATACAGGGTTGCTTCTCTGACAATATCAATTACCAGTATACTTTAATTTCTGCTTTTCCATGGCCCAAATAACCTCCACTTTAATTCAATTTCTGTTACTTATGTTCTTGAGAAATGGCTGGTCACTATGATGCATGGCTGGCCATTGAGGCATGGCTGGACACTGCGGGGCATGGCTGGATATTGTGGTACATGGCCAGTCATACAAGGTTGTCACTGTGGTGTGCAGTCTGACATTGTGCTGGATACTGTGGGGCATGGCTGGACACTGTTGGGCATGGCTGGACACTGTGATATGTGGTTGGATATTGTGGTGGATGACAGGTTACTGGTGCATGCCTGGACACTACAGTGCATGGTCAGACACTGTGATGCATAGATGGATACTGTGGTACATGGCTGGTCACTATAGTACATGGACAGATACTGTGGTGCATGGCTGGTCACCGTGACACATGGCTGCCACCCTGGTGCATGGCTGGTCACTGTGATGCACATTGTAAGAACCCGTCCACAATATAGAAGCATTGTGCTTCTATATTTTCCCTTTGCAACCTCCTAGAAATCTCCCTTCCAACCCTCAGAACCTGATTTCATTAGGATGGATTGCTGTCGGGTCTGCCAGTGTAAATTGAGCTGATGTTTGCCACCAAACCTCAGTGACACTTGGTTCTTGGTCGGAACTTTGCTTTTACATTTGGTTCCCTGACTAGAAAGGCCAACCATGCTGGCCATTTGTGCCACTGGGCAGAGCCCCCACAGAAGGAGGACCCCTCTGGCCCTTGAATGAGAAAAGTACACCCCCTAAATATTTTTGGAGTCTCCTTGGGGGACCAGAGAGGGCCACTCTGTTTGCTACCTGCAACTCACCAGACCAGAGAAGAGAGGGCCCAGAATCCAGTACTGCATTCAGACCAGGTAAGATCTCTGGTTCACTCCCAAGTTGGAACAATGCAATCAGACAGGAAAACAGGAGAAACTGATTGCCTCTCATCAGAGTGAGGACTGGGGTTGGGGAGAGACTGCTTTAATCTCTGAGTAAGTGCTGAGTGTGCATGTGAATGCAACAGGTGGTGTAAGCCTCAGGACAAGCCTTTGTACAGAGTCACAGTGAGACAGCCAGCCATGGAGCCTGAATGGGCCCTAACCTGCGGTTCTGGTGACACACCTAGGGGACACAATGGAGGCTCTAGTGACGAGTGTCTCCTTGGCCTGGCTGGCCCTATGTTGCCAAGAGGCAGGCTCCTGAAAGGTCTCTTCTTGAGCGGCACTCACCCTGGCCTGTTGCGACTCGGTTCCGAGGCGTACCAGATCATGCAGTGAGCCAGGGTAGGATCTAACCAAAGCTTGCACTGTGGCCATGTGCCCTAAAACCAAACTTTAAAGGGCTTTTCTGATAATTGCAAAGTTAAAACAAAACAAACTGACTCCCTGCACCCTAACAAAGACCCATTCATCCTGAGGAGTCCTGCTTGCTAGATGTGTCACCCCTTATTGGCGACCACCACTGCTGTCAGTACTTACAGTTTCACCAGCCAACGCTCCTTCTCTTCCCACTGACTCCTTTATGTTCAGCCATTCAAACCATTTCCAGCCACCAGCCCTTCTGTTGATAGCCCTCTGCCAGTTCTGAAGCCATGCCAGCCTGCCTCTCCACCCCCAACTCAGGAGCATCCAGTCAGTCACTGCCTGTGTCCTGCCACCAAGGCCCCCAGAGCCCTTCAGCTACCCTTACACGCCTCTCCTGGTCAGATGGCGTCGTCTAACGCCCACTGGGATGGCTATCAGCAATCCTTCTGACTGTTCAGCACAGAAATGTCACATTTTGACTGAGAGACAAACTGGTAAGAGGAAGTGGCACCTTGATGGACAGTCGCGCACGCTGGCGGATGGGCTGACCCCGCCTTTCGCAAAGGTCACCCCTCCCAAAATTACAACACACCAGCAAGGGAAACAAAGCAATCCAGTCAAGAGCTTCTCAGAGGCATCAAAGAGGGACACAAAAAGCCCATTAATATGTCAGAAATTACTACCCAGAAGCTTGATAAAAGTCCTTCAGACTTTCATGAGCAACTCTGTGAAGCTGAAGAGTCTACATTCCTTTTGACCCTGGGCTCCCAGAAAATCTACAAATGGTAAATGTTTCCTGCAGTACACAAAAATTACTTCATGCCCTCTAGAAAATTCAGTCTGGTATATGACCACACCCTGTGGCAAAAGACCAATATGCAAGGTGTAAGGGCTATGAACCCTAGAAAAGCAAATGCTCATTCAGACTAATAGATAAAAACTCTCAAAGACTTCATCCTGGATCACGGGGCAGCCCAATGTCTAATGCACGGGGCCATGCTCCCTCCTCCAGCTGGTTCCCCAAGATCCCCAGTCCCCATCTGTACTGGGGGCCAACCTGTGACCTTCCTGGTAGACAACGAACCAAAACACTCTGTATTCACCTACCCTATTGTCCCTCTGTCAGGAAAATGTTGCCATTACTGGGGCAACTGGGACTCTTGCCTCTTGCCCCTTCTGCCAGGCACGAGCTTGCAGCTGAATCTCACCGGTCATGAATTCCCGTATATGCTAGAATACTCCACACTACCTCTGAGAGGAGTCTCCTCTCTATGTCAGAAGCCACCAGCTCCTTCGTGCCAACCCAGTCAGCCCCACTCTCCTTTACCCTGTTCTTCAAAGTTGGTCCTAACGCTGGCTGCTACCAGAGTGGAAGAATGACGCTTGCATCAGCCTGACACAAACAACCACAATCCTGAAATTCCAAAAGCACGTGCCAACGGTATGAGCCAAAGACTCCTTTCTGGGACTGGCCATGAACCATGCTCCTGTGATGACTGAATTCTGCCCCAAGTAGAGTCACTCCACTTCTGTACTACACATCCAAGAAACAGGAAGGTCCGCACACGGTACCTGAGCGTAAGGACACAAAGGCCCTGCTCATAAGGCCCTCAAGAAATGGAGCTGCTATGATCTTTACACTGGTTTATGGTCTCATTGTATGTGTCCGTAAACTTCCACCTGAGTGCCTGACATGGAGGAGGGCCCCGCGGGATCCAGAGTTCCAGGAAGCACGTTGCTATTCTCTGGTTACTCTACAGTAAGCAAGGAGGGGAGAAAACGACTTGGACAAATAATAAAGTTCTGCTCTGAGCGCCCTGACCCACCATTAAAATGCACTCTGCAGGGGACTGGGCCAGGCCGAGGCCCTGGCTTCTCCAAACCCGAGCCGGAGCCGGAACAGTGTCCCCGCCCACACACCTGGAGAAATCAAGCAGAAAGCTTGATCCCAAGCTTTCTGCTTGATCCCATGGGTTTTGCAGCTGCAGCCCAGCAAAACACTTGGGCCCCCGTCACCCCCCACACACAACAGTGTGCGCCCTGGCCACCAGCAGGTCACCTACAAGTGGTCGTTAACACAGCGGTACTGGAACCCCATGGCCTCCAGTCTGTCCTCCAGGATCTTCACGGTGCCCTCGCCACAGGATTCCCTAAAACAGAACAACGTGTCTTCAACAGTGAATAAACAAAGGGTGGGGAGTGGAAGAGAGAGAAGCTGATTTTAAGTTGACTGACTTTTTCTAAAAACACCTCTTGGAGGCAATGTGGGAAAGTCTCTGGTTCCAGAAGTGCTGCTTCCAGTGAACCTGCGGTGTCCCCAGAGGGGGCGCTCTGAGGCCCCGACGCCGCACGCCAGGCTGCGCTCCTAGAGCCTGCGCAATGCGGGTATTACCCAGCCCAGAAACGCGGGCCGTGGTGTGGCCCTGGGGCTGCACCAACAAGGCTGTGACCCCGTTCAGCCTCCAGTGGTTAACACACACCCTTTTAAATATTAGAAAATGGAAATGAAAGAAAAACTTACCTCAGATCTCCCGTCCCACATCACCAGAGCTAGCTGCTACTAATATTTTCATGCACACCGGTTTCCACTTATGCCACGTCATGATTTTTAATGCTGGCCCAAAAATAGTAAGCGAGGAATCCCCCACATCAGTTTTAGATTGCACAGCATTCTGAGTAGCAGGACGAAGCCTCTCCCTGTGCTCGTCCACAGGATTTGAGTCACCCTTGCTCTACCATCAGATCTGCACTGTCTGTGCTACCTCTTCATCAGACACTTAATGGCCATCTGTCACAGGATGGCAGTCGGAGGCCTCCTTGAGTGTAGATTGTCCTCCTCCTATCGATAATGGCCCCAAAGCACAAGAGTAGCCATGCTGATGACTGGGCCACACTCAGAGCAAAGTGCTTCCCTTAAGGGTCTAAGTGTTAATTAGAAAAGAACAAAAGTCATATGGCGAGCTTGCTCAGTGCTACGGTAAGAGCACACCTATCCATGCAAGAAGGGAAAAGAAATTTAAACTGCTTCTGCTGTCACACCTGAAACTGCAAAAGTTTCAGCCACAGTAGTGATAAATCATTTAACTCACAATGCAGGCATTGAGCACAATTCAGTAGCTATTTTGAGAGGGACCACATTTGCAAACTTTGTTCTACAGTGTATTATTATTATTACATTTTGTTGTCAATTACTATTTTTAATCTTTATTGTACTGAACCTGTAATTTTTTATTTTTTGTATTTTAGGGAAGAGTCTACAGGGTGTTCAGGGTCTCACTACTAGATCAGACTTGTGGTGATCCACCTGTTTACAGCCTCCCAACAGCTGGAATTACAGGTATGCGCCACCACATCCAGTCTCAATTGTCAGCTCAGTGGTCCCAGGTGGGGCTGGCACCCAAGGTCCAGGATCAAACCTTGGACCCCTGTGCCAGCTCGCAGGTACTTTAATCCATTGAGCTATTTGGCCAGCCCTGACCCTGTAGTTTTTTTTACTCTTTTATTTATTTATTTGGTACAGGGTCTCGATACACAGCTTTGACTCACAGTGATTGCCTCATCTCAGTCTCCCCAGCACTGGGGTTACAGACATGCGCCACCACACCCAGTTTGGGTGCACACATGGATTCCAGGGCCAGGTGCCACATGCAGTATCAAGGATTGAAGCCGGATCCTTGTGCTTGCCAAGCAGGTGCTTAGACCACCAAGATGTCTCCCCAGTCCTTAACCTATAAATTAAACTTTATTATAGATATGTATGTGTAAGGGGAAAAAGACAGCCTTTATCAGGGTTAGTGCTATCTGAAGTTTCACACTTCCAGGAAGAAAGTTGGATTATATTCCCATAGATGGGGGCCACTGTGAATCCTTCCAGGCTTTTTAAATATACCAGTGTGTTTTGTTTTCTGCTAAAACATACACACAAGTCTTTCTCTACCATTATTTTTCATCCCTGTATGGTATCCCTGACATAAACAGATCTTAACTTATAACAGGTTCCCTCTTTTGAGGAATGATTGATTCTTATATCTCAACTCAATTTATATCCAACACACTTCATTGAAAACATCGTCATTGTCGCCATGTACCTTGTGAAGCACTTTGTTCCTTGGATGAACCCTCTCCCTGTCCTCTTCCACAGGACATGAGTTGTCCCTTGGTCTCATCATCAAAGAAACACTGGAAATGTTACCTATTTAGCAGTCCCTTGATGGCCATCTTGGTGACCAGAGGAACTATTATGGGGTGGCAGTCCTAAAGTGTCCAAAATCCTCTATCAACAATGGCCTCAAAGCACAAGAATAGTGATTTCATTTCTTCTTTCTTTCTTTCTTTCTTTCTTTCTTTCTTTCTTTCTTTCTTTCTTTCTTTCTTTCTTTCTTTCTTTCCTTCTTTCTTTCTTTCCTTCTTTTTGTACTAGGGATCAAACTCAGATCTCATGCTTGCCAACAGGTGTGTTTCACTGAGCTATATCCTTAGTCATGTGATTTCATTTCAAGCAGTTACTTTTTTTTCTAACAAGAGCAGCTAACATCTGTTTAGCAATAATTCCTAACACAATATGATTTTATTGACTACAATCTCCTGTTATCCCTAAAATCTGTGCAGCCCAACACCTCTACTTTCTTGGCTGGTGACCTGCAACTGTGTTAACCTTGGGGCTCAAACTTACCATCAAACGTTCTGACCCTTCTAGTAACTTTGCCCTCAGCAGAAATGATGAGCTAAGATGACAACAAACTGCAATGTCTTCCTCTCACTGAGGTGGTTCTGAAGATCAAACTGTCTTTAACAGATACATTAAAAAATATATAAGCATAACTTCCAGGCAAAGAACAACTTCTCACTAAAAGAATGAAGAACATCATGATGGATTTCTTGCATAATATTAAACATAATTTTTCTTCAGGGAAGGGAAATGCTGGTCTTAGGGTAACTTGAGTAATATGTAGTTTGCAAATTCATTGCATAGTTCTTGTTGCCCAAGAATAACTCCTATAGTGAGTCTTACAGGGCATAGGAAGCAGAATTTGTAGGAGGTCTTCCTCCTGAGATACATGTTTAATGGCACGTCTGCTCCTGCAGTTGGGTAATTCTATCTTCCACAGAGATCAGTGCTCTGAAGAATAAGGTCTCAGCTTACTTCTGGGGCCCAATGCTGGCTGCTTTAAGGCATGGTCTCATTGAAACACTTTTATTTTTTCTCTTTCTTTTTCTTTCTTTTTTTTTTTTGTATCAGCGATCAAACTTGACCTTGCATTTTCTGGGTAGGTGATTAAGTACAAACTTCACATATGGATAAGAAACTAACTCAGTGTCCAGAGCTGCCCAAGTCACTCAGAAAAGATGCTGTGCTCCCTGGCTGGATAAAGGAGGTCTCTCTGGGATCAAAACTCGCTGAAAGTACAAAATAGACCTGACCATACCAAATCCAAGAAAAACATAATTACCACCATTAAAAGCACCAAAACTTACACATTAGGTCCCCCAATTTCATGTATGACCCAGATTTCAATTCTTGTGACTTTATCCTTCTGCAAGTATGGAATTTCAAAATCTGCAAAAAAACTGAGAGACAAAGAGAGTTGATTTTGCTTTTTCCCTTTGGCAGTGCGACCTGAAGGCCCCAGCCCGGAAGAACATTCCTGAAAGTTCTAAGTCATGGTGGTGAACTGTGGCACACATGCCCTCTCTGTCACCAGCAGCCAAGTGTTGGGTATTCAGGTTCAATTGAGGGTTGGTACTTTGTGATAAACAAGTGGCTTTGGGTTTGTAGTTCTGGTATTTGGTCTCTATCACTGTTCTAAAGCAATATGATTTATTCCCTTTCAGGTTTAGTTGATTTGCAAGCTACTTTTCAAAAGGGTTTTTTGGGGCCAGCCAGATAGCTCAGCAGACTAAAGCACCTACTTAGGCAAGTGCAGGGACTGGGGTTCAATTTCCAGTGAGCTGTGCTGGCTCCATCCCCGGGGCAAGCTGAGACTGGGTACGATGATGTGCACCTATAATCCCAGCACTTGGGGGGCTGAAAACAGGAGGATCACTACAAGTCCAATCTGTGTAGCAAGACCCTGTATACCCTATACTAAATACATTAAAAAAGGGAGGAAGTTCCCTAAGTTTTTATTTCAAGGAACATCTTATTTAATATCAAAAGTATTAACACAAAAGGCCCAAGTACAGTGAAGGGACCCCTTTCCCCACTACCACCAAAGACAGTACTTGCAACACATCTGTTTTGAAAAGGATACAGGCCTCATAAAGTTCACTACTGCAAAGAATAATGCAGCGAGTCTCATTGCAGCTAAGATCCATACGCAACCTCGCTGTGAAGGGAACATGTATAATGCTGCAAAGAGCTGAAGCCCAAGTGTGGTACCACCCTTCATCATTGTGCATCCTTGGCTAAGGTTACCTAGCTTTTGCACCATTGAGAGAACTGTTGATAAAAACCACATTGACTTAGGTGTCATCAAGTAATATAGAGTCCTAAGCTGAGAGGTTAAATATGTGTATTATGTTACCACCATCTCTTACTTCTGTCATGACTATTATAGTTGGTTCTTTGCAAATAAACCCTTTAAAGGAAGAATTCCCCACAGTTGAGTTTTGAGCCAGAAGGGCAACAACAGTGGCAAAGCCCACAATCTGATTGGCAAAACTGAAATGCAGGGTCTCGAAGTCACTATGCTCAATTAAGAGCAATACGTGTTCCCTTTTTACTTTTATTCTTTTCCATTTGTACTTCTAACTGTTCAGCTCATAATCTGAAATCTTTAGGTTTTCAGTCCTCTAAACTGCCCCAAGACACACTGTGCCACAGACTCAAGACTTCTGTTTCTTGCTCTACTTTCTTCAAGCAGAAGCATTCCTCAGGGCCTACATGTCCTAGAAGGGGGAGTTTTCAAAGGAGCCTTCTTCTTCAGAATTATCCAAAGGCATCATGCCTCTGAAGCAAGGAACAAAAGCTGAAACACAAGGTTCACCTGCGAAGTGTTGCATTAACCATCACAAGGTGGACAGTGTAAGAATAAGGCCTTTTTTTTCCTCTCTCAAAAATCTGAGTTGGGGCCGGGGAGATAGCTCAATAGCCTTGGCAAGTGCAAGGGCCTGTGTTCAATCCCTGGTTCTGCACACACAAAAAAAAAAATCTAAGTTGGGCTGGGGACATAGCTAAGTGGTCTAAGCACCTTCCTGGCAAGCACAAGAACCTGGATTTGATACCAAGTACTGCATGCCATGATGGCCCCAGAACCCCGAGAGTACTGTGCAGGCCTTAGAAACTGTGTGTGGTAACCTCAGCCTTGGGGAGGCTGATACAGGTGGATTGCTAGGAGTCTGAGCTGCACAGCAAGACCTTGTTCCAAATAAATAAATTTTTTAAAAAAATTTTAAATGTCTTGGCATGGAAACGAGAGCTTGGCTGACCCTCCACAGCTTCCTCCTAGTGTGATTGTCAGGTAAGTCCTGACTGAGGAATATGTTTAATTTACCAATCAGAAGTCAACTTCCAGGCACTTGGTTCATCTGCGGCTTATTCCAGTCTGTCTTTCACCTGTTCCAGTTCACCTTTCATTTCTAGGAAGCACAAGGGCATCACTGGGCCTACCGTTGCTGAGTTTGACAACACTCGCCCACTGACCAGCTTGAGGCCCCAGCTGTGAGTGGCTCATGCTTGTCCTTGGCTGCTGGTCATGTTGCAAGGATGCTTTCCTGCGCTGGACACCTGCTGTTGCTGCGTTAGCTTTCCTTAGGACTCCCTGATGCCAGTCACATCACTTAAGAGCTGTGTCCCTGTCCTCAAAAGCCTGAACATATGCTTTCTACTGTTTCCATTTTAGAATTAACTCACTTTCTGCTATAACTTTGAAGTCTAGCTCTCTCAGTCGAACCCTTCTGGGAAGAGGTTCTTGTTGGTCATTTTAAATCTGTGGAGTCACCTGCAGGGCATGATTAGGTCCCTGGGGGTGGAAGGTGAGGGAGGCCGGGAACAGAGAAGCAGCTGCAGCCCCCCACCAGGCCCCAGCCCAGTGCTGGAGTGGGGTGGGGCCCCTTATCTTTTATGTTTAGGTTACTTCACATTCATCAGCTACTAATGGTTTAGCAGTATAAACAGGCTAAATTCATAAAGACAAGCATTATACCAGGGATTAGGATGATCCTCTTTTTAAAAATTTTTTAAATGTCTTGGCATGGAAATGAGAGCTCAGCTGACCCTCCACAGCTTCCTCCTAGTCTGACTGTCAGGGAAGTCCTGACTGGGGACTTGTTGTTTAATCTATTTTTTTGTTTGTTTGTTTTGTGGAGGGTCTCACTATACAGCCCAGACTCATAGTGATCCTCCTGATTTCTGCCTCCCAAGTGCTGGGATTATAGGAACACGCCACCATGCCCAGACTCCATCATCAGCTCAGTGCACATGGGGGCAGGGCAGGCACGGCATTCAGAGCCAGGGATCAAACCCTGGCCCCTGAGCTTACCTAAGCAAATGCTTCGTCTTCTGAGCTATACCACCAGCCCTAAAATATAAGTTTTTTTGGTTTTGGTGGAACCAGGGATTGAACTCAGGCCCCTATGCTTGCTAGGCAAGCGCTTATCCACAGAGCCATCTCCCTGGTTTTGGGTTCCACTGAAAACAACTAAGTAAATTCTTTCCCATTCTCTGCTATATTTGTTGGTGCGGGGGTCTTACCCTCTGACAGGATAGGCTCCACTCGGCTCTGAGCCATTCAACATGACGTAGATCACCCCAGAGCTATCTCTTGAATACTGCAAGAAGAAAGAATCGGAGTCATCCTTAGCAAGCTAAAACAGGCCTCTTTATTTTCTACGAAATGACCTCTTTTTTATTGATAATTTTCAAAATGGGAAAATGTGGTATTTTGCATGACTAGAAAGCAAGCAGGGGCTGGGGAGGTAGCTCAGACACATAAGTGTCAGCCTGGCATATGCAAGATCCTGAGTTCAATCACCAGTACCGAAAAAAGAAAAAAAGAAAGAAAGAAAGAAGGCGGGCAAACTGGTTTATTTTGCAAAGCCAATTGCTCTCAAATGTCAAAATTTATGTCATAGAGTAGTAATTATATGTCTCAGACTCTAATTATAAGATGACATGAACTATACAGCATGGCATCACACACTGGAATCAAAAAGGTCGAGCTGCCGCAACAAACAGCCTCAAACTCCCAGTGACTTGCACAACACTGTCTTTGAGTGCACACACCATATTGACCACATGTCCATCCGGGTCTTGCTCAATGTGTTTTCCTCAGGACCTAAGCAGAGTAAGTTTCCACATCTGTAAAGTCACTCATTGTCAGGGAAGAAAAAAGAAGGTGAAGAAGCACTGGTCAGTTCTTAAGGGTTTCTCCCCAGGAGTCACGCAGCCCCTCCCACTCAGCTCTCATTGGCTGATGTAAGTTTATGCAAACAGCAAGCCACAGGTGCAACAGGCCAAAGAGAAATATGTGTTGAACAGCATTGAGGAACAGCCAGAGCACTCTGCACAAAGATGTGTATTGCTGCATTCTTTGGGGCACCAAAATATAGTAACCAGTTTTAAACAACTGCGGGGTACTTACATGTCTGAAATAGTAAGCAGCCCTTAGCAAAAGTCTACACGGTATTTGCAACAAGATAGAAGAGCTTGTCTTTGAAGCAAAATGCAAAATTAGGTGGGAGAGTATGATCTTCACTAGATTAAAAATAAGTAGCATCGGGGATGCAGCTATGTAGTACAGCACTTGGCTAGCTCTGGCAAAGTCTCAGGTTTGACCCTCGCATCATAAAATAGGCAAATAAATAAACAAAACCTAGTAACTTCCAAGAAAGAGAGCTCCAGAGAAATCTCCAGTTCAGAATACTAATGGAGAAATACAATTTTCCTCATATAATTTTATCCTAGAATAAAGTTGAGATGAGAGTGAACCGGAATCACTGAGACATACAATGCTGAGTTTGCTCTCTGGAGAAGTGAGGCCCAATGTTACCTGCCCCAAAACAACAATATGGTACATGTCATCTGTGTCTCATTGTCTCAAAATAGTGCTAAGAAAATTAGATCTTCAAATCAAAGTCTGATGAGGATGTTGCTAAAGAGCTTACAGTAAGGTAGGAGTATGTATGACTTTCACTTACATTTTCTATAACTTGTTATTCTCCACCATAAAATTCCATTATATTTTCTATACTATGTCATAAAGAGCACTCTCGAGGTAGAGGCAGGAGCACTGCCATGAGTTTGAGGCCAGCTTGGGCAGCACAGTGAGTTCAGGCCAGCCTGAACTACAGAATAAGATTCTGTCTCAAAAAAATAACTTAATACCTGGACTTCAGATGTATCTCAGCAGTTGAGCTCTTGCCTAGTATATATAAGGGTCTTGTTTTCATCCTCAGCAACACAAAAAAAAAAAAAAATACTAATAACTTAATGTAAATGAATATTTACCTACTTAGGTTCAAGTCCTCTACATGCACTATACTATCTTTCTCATGTTTTCAGTCCTCAGCATATTCTAAGGCCTCAAAAACTCCAAAGCTGTGAGCCCTGTTAGTAGTTTCCCATTATAACAGAGGAAGACTAAGATGGTGAGTGGACACCTGGCAGATCTCCTATGTAGAACATGTGGCTCCTTCGCATATCACGTTGCTATGTCCCCTGCGCTCTTGTTCCAATCCCACCAGTGCTGGCACAGCCATGGGCTCCCAGGCCTCAGTGAGGGGCTCTGGCAGCCACTGCAGCTGGCTGGAATCTGCATGCCAGGTAACACCTATAGAAAGTGACCTGCAACTAAAATCCTTCACCCTGACTGTCGATGGATCCAGTGCATCATCCAGTGCATCATCACAGAAGATGACACTGAAAGGACATGATATCCCTGACAGGGCAGGCACTAGAACCCACCTGGTGTCCACCTGCCTCCTGGTGCATACATCGAATGCTTCATCCTCAGCAGCCCTTTGATGATCCCTGAGCTAAGGACCCAACCCTCCTCCTCTCTAATCTTTAACCCTGCTGAAAAACTGTAAATGGCAATCACCGGCATTTTATAGCTATTGTGAACTATTATCAGTTCGGGTGACAACATTTTCTAAAAAACAGACCTACCTTCAGGAGACTATTTCTGTGTCTTCAGCTTAGCCAGAGTTTCCCATTGTCTCCTACTGCACTAACACAAGTTTGGGAACATTTCTGACCCATACACCTAGAACTTGGGTATCCCAAGTATGTTCATGGGGCAGAGATTACCCAGGTTTACACAGCAATTTAAAAAAATCACATGAATTTAAATTGTAACAAACAACCATGACATGATAAAAATAATAATGATCACAGGGGCCGGGGGTTCGATCCCCTGGGCCTGCTGTGCCGGCCCCACTGCCAGTCCATGCTGAGATGGCAATTGAGACTGGGTGTAGTGGCACACGCCTGTAATCCCAGCTCTTGCGTGGCTGTAAATAGGTGGATCACTAGAAGTCTGATCTAGTACTGAGACCATGTACACCCTGTAGACCCTTCCCTAAAATACAAAAAAAAATAAATAAATAAAAATAATGACTATATAACGTGTGGAAGACCAGCTACTGGCTCCACTGACTTAGCTCATCCAGTAGACTGTAGAAAACTGGACAAGAACTGCTAATGAGAGCTGAAAAATTCAGTGAGAAATTCATACAAAATTGCAAACCCAAGCAGGCATCTTAGGGACCTCTTCATCCTTTGGATGGGAAATCAAATTGAAAGTTCGCAATTACTCCAAAGATTAAAATGTCCCTGTATTATGACTTGCTTTTCTATCACCCCTTTACCATACACTAAAAGCCTACATCCTTGGGAAATGATCCAATTATATAGTAGAGGAGCAATCCATCAAAATATTACTGTGGATATGGATGCCCTTCAGAGAAAAGTGCTGCCTGCATCACAGCAGATAGCCATATTTGATGCACAAATTAAAGACTGGCATATGTTTGCCAATGCTGCAGAATGATTAAATTCATGAACACATTAAAAATTAAAAAAATAAATAAATAAAGTAATAAAAAAAGGAAAAAATAAATAAATACATGAGCACATCTCAAGGCTCACTTCTGGATTTACACTGGAATTGGTGTGCTCATTCTCTTGTTTATAACTCTTCTCATCAAAGAATGTCATAGAGGATTCACAGCCCCTGGAGGACCAGAAGCCATTGGGGCATGACTAATTGCTCCAGCTTCTTCAAAGCAAGGAGGAAGGAAACCTAGCCCTATTTCTATATATTGATATGCACAGAGCCAGCTAGGACTTTACCTAATGCCCTCAATTGGCTCTAAGGAATGGAAATGGGTCCAACTGAGGTGCTGATGCATGGACTTTGAAGTAGAGAAGGGGGCCTGCCCCTTAGCTCAGTTGTTTAAGTGCCTGCTTAAGTAAAGCAATCAGGCTCAGGAGGCTGTGGTGTGATCTCCAGATCCTCAAGCCTTACCAGACCTGCCCTTATGACCTCCTGAGTAGCCAAAAACAATCCTTCTGATGTAAGGCAGGACAGGCCAGTGGTGCCCTGCCCCATAGTTCCCAAGAAGCTCATGTGAGTGGGCAGTGGTGAGAGCCATGCTCCATGCTGTCTATGGGGATTAAGCTTCAAGATAAGAGTCTGTGACTGCTCAGGGCATAAACGATTGCACGTCAGGACTGAAGCACCAACCCAGAAACGCTGGAGACTGCCTCAGATTGTGTTATGCAGATCGCCCTTTCTGCAGACCCTTCTCTCTTTAGGCCTCCTGCCTAGCCCAGCTCACGGCACTCTCCTACTTCTTGACACTATCAAGATCACAGATCCCTGAATCATTCCCTTTGTGAATTAATAAATCCTGCCTTGAGGCCTTTGTTCCACTTAGCCATTATATTAGCTACACTTAGGACTTCCTTGCCTCCCCACAGCTACAAGCATGCTTTGTGTCTTTATTCTTGCCATTGATTGCAATGGAAGTGGTAGATTGGGATTAACTGGCTAGGAGGCTATGGGATTCCAAATATAAACTTCATGGACCAGTATGAGGACCAGGAAGGGCTCTCAACAGTACTCCCCTTATGTCTAGGTAACATTTACTGAATGCTTTTTTTGTGCCAAACACTGCATTAAAATTTCCTTTCTTAGCTAGCATGGCAGTATGTGCCTGCTACTCCAGCATTCAGGAGGCTAAGGCAGGAGGGCTGGTGTTTGGAGTTCAATCTGAGCTATGTAACAAGTTCAAAGCCAGTCTGGACTATAGCATGAGATCCTGTCTCCCCTCCCTCCTGAAAGAGTATGTGTGTGTGTGTGTGTGTGTGTGTGTGTGTGTGTGTGTGTGTGTTATTTTCTTATATTCTCTGAAGTTATGGACCATAGTCAATGGATTAGGATGTTATAAATGCAAAGTGAGGCTCAGAGAAGTTAAGCAATGGTTCTGAAGCCCTGTGCTGTTTCACACATCACACACACACACACACACACACACACACACACACGAGCGTGCTCCACAGCCTGACCATCTGCCACAGGCTTACCTGCATGGACGCCCTTTTCCAGTAGGAATCCACAGCATTGTTTTCACAGTCTCCCGAGGTCGGGCAGGATTGGTAATCAAGTCCTATGAAGGAAGTTCACAAATACATTTCATTTGAAAGATCACACCAGCAAAAAATTAATTTTTAACATTAGGCAGCTCAACTTTGGCCTCCATTCTGCAGTGTGCACAGATCCTTCACCCTCCCCTGAACCTCAGCCTTCATGCTGGAAAAGGAAGACAGGAAGCAGGGCTGCGCCAGGCCAGAGCTCAAGCTCTGGAGTCACACTGACTCAGTTGCTGTTTCCCACCTATATATCCTGCTTTAACCTAGTTTTCTCCTATGTCAAAATGGAAACATTTTTCTAGTTAATATTTTCTTTTTATTGGCACAGGTTTGCAGTACATAATAATTACACACAGAGTTGGTACATGGACATAACACATCTTAATTTTTCCCCCATCCTTTTCTCCTCCCCTCCTGCCTATCCCTCCTTTTGGTGCCCTTCCATGAGACCCCCTTCAGCCATTACAAGAATAAATGAGTTAACTTGCATAAGGTGTTAGACCAGTAACTAGGAAAAGGTAGGTAAGTGGTCTCTACCTTCTATCATTAGTAATTACCAGGTTGGATCTACCTCATTTGGGAGAGCCAACGAGATAAATGCATATGAAAATTTCCACCACAAATGGCAAGTGCATGGTAACCGGCACTTCAGCTTTTCTTGTGATGTGCAGGAATCTTACCAGAGGTATTTTCCTGTCGACACCAACTCAAGAAATCTCCAACCCGACCATACAGAACATCACACAGGGGCATAAAGCGACGAGCATTATCTGCATAGCTAGTAACGAGGAGGTGATTATTCTCCCAAAACAGGGACTAAGGGGGGGAAAAAAAAAAAAACAAGGTGAAACCACAACAGACCACTCAGTGATGACCAGACCATCGAGATAAGCCAGGCAGCCCATTTCTCTTACCTCCTGCAGAATAACAAAACTTTTCTTTGTCTTTATCCATCTGAAGACCACCACCATCTCTCCTCTGTTTATTCCTGGGTTATCAGGTAAGTGTTAATGATCTATTTTCCTAGCAGTACAAAATACTTTGTGCATGTGGTAAAATCTTTGAATTAAAAAATATGGATAAGCTCAGAGCTGTCACTTACATATCTAATTCCAGCTACTCTGGAGTCTGAGGCAGAGATATGGGAAGTTCAAGGCCAAGAAGGGATTAAATCAAGAGACTTTGATAAAATCTTGGAATCTTGGCTTTGTTGTATACTACATGTGTGTTCTTGACCAAGGCACATAAATTCCCTGGGTCTCCGTTTCCAAATTTAGAAAATGCAGAGCAGGACTCCTTTTTCCTCACCCACAGCAATAATTAGGATGCTACCAAGAGCAGAGAGTACTTCCTGGAAAAGAAAGTCCCTCTGAAAAATTTCTCCTGCGGGCAACCAGCAACAGAGTCTGCATATAGCTGCCAATAGCAATATGCCCTGCTCACTGGTTCTTCTGATGCTCTCCAGGATGCTAGGTTTTCAAGATGAAGATGTCACTGCTGTATGCTTAACCCTTAGCACAATCTCTGGCTTATGAAAATAGCCACTAAGTATGGATGGAGCTCGTCAGTAAGCCCACAAAATGTATGAGAGATAAAAATTATTGCTTCCACTTTTTCCCAAAAAAGGAAGCATTGAGGTTCAAAGTATAATGGGTATCTTGATATGTTTAAAATCTATCTCACTTAGCACCTCATGGTTCTATTTATTTGCCTTTAAAACTAATACAGGATGGAAAAAAATCAGACTAAGAATGATTATGCTAGAGAAATAAAAATGGTATCTGTCTTTCAAGCCAAGGTACTATATTCTAAGCAAGCATTTTACGTAGATTTTTCTCATTAATTTTTATTTTATTAAACCTTAGAGTCCAGGCAGAATATGAACATGTGGTTTTCTTTTTTTTTTCTTTTCTTTTTTTAACATGTGGTTTTCTTAAAGAAACTAGTACTGAGGTTATTCCAGAAGAAACAGGACAGAAGCATGAACATGGAGAAACAAAAGAAAGTGTACACAGTCATCCACTAGGAAAATAATTACTGAATTTTTTATATAATTCAGGTATAAAAAATAAGATAAGTAAGCAGCTACACTCTTAATCCACTGATAAGAGATATCTGCTAAAATAATATCTGTAAATATAATATCATGTATGTACCTTGTACAATACCAAAACATTATGAAAACAGTTTGCAATGTATTAATTTATCGAATCTGTATTGTTAAGGTGTCTTGAAACTGTCTGATTGACATTCGTAGTTCAATAAAATAAATAAATAAATAAAAACAAAAGAAAGTACAACCATGAAGCAAATGCTTGGTCTCAGAGATGAGAGACTCAAAGAAAAGGATAGATTAAAATCTAAAAAGAAAAATCCCAGTGCTCTAAGGGAAAGAGAAGTCCCCCAACACCCTTCCTGCTTATTCTTCCAGTATAACACACAGCTGGGCCACCCTATCATGTCCTGGTTGATATCAACTTTTCCATCAAAGCCAAATTGGATTTGGTAGAATCGATGATGGACTGTGTGCCAAGTGTATCCCATGTATAACTGATTGTCTAATGGCAGAAACTGAGAAACTGGAACAGAAGTATTGAGTGGCCCTAAGGATTGCCAAGGATCCATGGTTTGAACAATTACCCTGCACACATAAAAGGACCTATGCAGAGGACTACTTAGAGCAGAGTCACTCAGCACAAGTGTTACATTGTGGCCACAGTTGCCCAGGACTTTAAAAGGAGGATCCACTGAAGGTTTTCTAGATTATTCAAGGTCAGGTCCTAGGGCCAGTTAGGGTAGAGGTAATTCAAGACAGAGGTAATGCAGAGGCCCAATGTGAAAGCTCTAGCCACAACTGAAGTCTTTGTGGAGACTCCTGTACTCACTCACTGACTCAGGAAAGTACTTTGGCACACAGGGGCAGCAGACCCAGGGGCCCTGTTGGAGCCAGAGCTGCCTCGCACCAGCGAGAAGGGTGCATTAGCACTCTACTGTAATCCCAGCATACTGCTTGGTGTTTCTGCAGCTCTGCTGGCTGCCGGGGCCAGCTGACCTCACTCCTGGCTGTGCACCCTCCACCAGCATAGAGGAGGGCAGTGATTTATCCGAGGTAGGTGTAATTACCTTGTCACTGGGGATGGAGTGCCTAGACAAGTTAATGAAAAGATCGTAGTCTGATGGAAGCACAGAACAGGGATCTTTGTCCAGCACCACTTTGAAGGCTTCCCAGATGGCTGTGCAGTTCTTGTCCCTGTGCAAAAGAGCAAGTCAAACTGAAACAAAGACATCATCGTATGCTGTGAAGTATTTCCATGTCTTTAAGGCCATTTTGTTATGTGCTGACTGCAGGACTACTAACACAAAAAAGACAGTGCATGCTTCAAGCAACAGAATTAGAAATCTGATGTTGGGACTGGCTCTCATAAGGTACTACACAGATTTCTTGGAGCTGGGAATACAGTTTTGCCCCAAGTTCCAGGTGGAAAAGGCTGCAAACTAGAAGGTGGCAATTTTAATACACCACACTTCTTCTAAGCTCCTTTTGCTACCCCTTTTCATTGCTGGGGATCAAATCCAGGTCCAGCACAGCCCCACATCCTTAGCCCTTGTTCTTTAAGTGGGGCCAGGCTTACTATCCAGGTCCATCTGGCCTTGGGTCAGGCGAGGCCAGGACAAAAGGGAGCAAAATCAAAAACAAATGCCTGGCCGCTGAAAAAGGCTTCACCCCTGGTGAATCAGAAAGCAAGCACTGCGCTGCCAGCGGCTCCTTGTGAGGTCTGCGTCAGCGGTTCACATTTCCAGCAGCTTTGGTCCTGGTCTCTTTCTATGCTGGGTGGGGTAATATTGATTTTCCTTATTCTAGTTCTTTTTTATTTACCTGAAATGAGTCACAATAAAAACATGAAAAGGAGATTACAAAAACAAGAAAGGATTGTCAAGAAGAAAGGAAAATCAGTGCTGGCTGGAAAGAGGACTGCTAAAGTTAGGCTTGCAAGGTGGGATCTGAAATTCTTGACACACCTGGACTCGAATTCTGGGTGCAGACCACGAACTGGGGTCTGAGGGCCAGCTAAGTCACTGCTTGGTAGTGGATGTCATTAAAATTCATCATCTGTCTGGCTCTTAGCTTG